>JAJJWW010010934.1:0-73023 GCA_023531295.1 Papaver armeniacum | reverse complement strand
AAATCTTCACTCTCTACAATTCTTCTCATTTTGAAGATCACCGCGAATTCCTTGCTTCTTGAGAGCACTCTTTGGAAGTTCCATATGTGAACTTCTTGGTTTCTTCAATAATACACTAAGCGGAAATTTGTATTGCAAGATTGATTCTTTCTAACCATTTATGAGTCATTATGGTGTTGATGTCGATGTGTAGAATGGGCTGAAGAAGTCCCCAAAAGGAATGGCCTTCAGTGCTTGTGCAAGGATTGGTTTCTTCTTATTTACTTCATCTTCTACTTCAAACATCTTGTATAGAAAACTCCCCATTTCAACCAATGGAATGAGACCTCCTTTGAATGTAACTTCTTTCGCCCTTGGCCTACCGGCATACATGCAACTCAACCATTGACTTATTTATTTTTTTAATATTTAAACAACTTAATGATATAGCAGCATAAAACTCAAATCAATATTGTTACCTTTGAGTTCTTTGGTTAGCTTTTCCATCTTTAGTTACTTTTTCTTCCTACGATTTATTCTCTTCTTCGTCAGATCTTCTTCTTCGATTCTTCAATTATCATCTTCTTCTTTCCTTTACCTGATGGTTCCTCTTCATTTTTCTTCTTCTTCACCTTTACTTTCTGTTCATCATCAAATTTCTTCTTGTTCTCTCTCTTTCTCATTGTTGTTGTAACTTTTTCTATGTGTTGCGATTCGTCTTCTTCTGAATCTTCTTGTCTCTCTTATGGTGGTTGATCATTTTTCTGCTTTGTTCTTCTTTCAATATGTTGTTATTTTTCTTCCAATATCTTCTTCTGTTTTTTTCCTACATCTTTCTGAATTTGTTCCGATTGATCATCTTCTTGATTCTTCTGGCTTAACCGCGGTGATCTCCTCATTTGATTGCTATATTTCAAACGACAGTAATATAGTCAGCATTCTTATTCATTCAATAACACAACAATAACAGTTGAACAGTTAGTAAAATGGGATCAACTATTGTTATTGACAACATTTTACTGGTATATTTGTACTTAGTTTTCAGTTTTTATGGGATCAACTTCTGTTGTTGATCTCATCAATGGTATTAACTTCTGTTGTTGACACAATGTTACTTGTATAATATGGCCCTAGTTTTCAGTTTTTTGTGATCAACTCCTGTTGTTGATCCCATTTTATTGGATCAACTCCTGATGTTGATACCATTTTATGTGATCAACTACTGTTGTTGACACCAACGACAACAATTATAATAAGAATTACCACAACTTGTTCATATCTAGCCTTACATGAAAGAGAACAAACCTCAAAACGAATTCTTCAATAACCACAGCGGAATTCCGAGGACATGATTTTGTAAGTTATTAGTTTCATTCATTCATTTACAATCAATAACAACAATTACCATAACTTGTTCATATCTAGCTTACATGAAGAGAACTAACTTGTAAGTTATTAGCTTACATGAAAGAGAACCAACTTGTAAGTTATTAGTTTTATATCTAGTTTCATGAAAGACAACCAATTTGTAAGTTATTAGTTTCCTATTGTTGACCCCATCTATGGTCTACCATTAGCATCAACAACAACTTTAATATTGTTGATTTGTAGAATCATTATCAATATTGAAGAAATACTTTACAATCAACATGCAACACAACAATAGCATGTAATCAATTGAGTTTATGGGATCAACTCCTATTGTTGACCCTGTCTATGGTGTAACATTTAACATCAACATCAACTGAAGAACACACATTCAGAGAACAATAATATTGTTTTGTATAATTAACATGCAAATAATGAAGAACAAACACACACAAAGTATAATAATTTGAAATCACTTCTTACCTCTATCAACTGCAACTGCAACTTTGAAATCTGCTTAACCTAAAATCAAACAAAAACAATTAATACAAAACTAATTATATCCCAAACCAAATCATAGTAACTAGTAGCGTGTCGTCATCAAATCATACATGCGATTTTTTTTTTTTTCAAAAATAGAAAATGAAACTCAAAATCAAAACCGTAAAAATCATCGAAACCAAAATCTTCACCAATAACAATAAGTAGAAGATGAAAATCGTGTTTACCTTTTGAATCATGTGTTTGAATCTTCAAACTCAGTAAACCCTAGTTTTCTATCATTTCTTTTCTGATTTTTGATTGTTGAAACTAAAAATGATTCTAATGAAATCGGTTACTGAGATTTATATAGATTGACGGTTTGATTCGATTCTGATGATGATTCGATTTTTGATTTTTATTTCTTGATTAATTGAGCGGCGGTTTGAAGATTTGGAGAATAAGCATCGGAGAGAGAAAACGGAAATGATTAGAAACGGATGCGGCATAAATGAGTTTATAACGTTATAATCTGAAATATATTGAGGGGCATAATAGTATTCTGACAATCCGGAATTTTTAGGAGAGTGTATTTTTATTTTGGGGGAGGTATATTTGTTGGGCTTCTATTATAGGGGTATTTAATTAATCTACCCTAGCTTTAAGCCCATGATGCATCAGGATATCTATTTTATGTTTGAAAACACATACCACAACAAACTTCAATTCCGGGCGTGCGCAGTTTTAAAATATTGAACTAGTACTAGTTCGATGATTATCTAGCTATACCTCCGCATTTCCCTGCTATTTTTTTGCACATAAGAACCATTAGTTCTTTTATATTAAGTTCCATTAAGAGCATCTCCAACGGGAGGATGTGATGTTTCTATTTTAATGGATTATGCTACTTTTCCTAAAAAATTATCTCCAATGGAAACTTAAAGAGAAGATGTGAAGCTTATGTGGAAGGTGGTTGGATTCACATCCTCTAACACATCTTCTTATTTCAGAGGATCTCTTAGAGGATTGGATAGGTAGTTAATCCCTAATATTTAGGAATATAAAAACTCTCTGTCAATCAATAATCAATATATGACAACTGTAAATACTACTTCTTCACATTGTTCATGATTGGAGATGATTTTCATGAACTTCCTAAAATTAAGGAAAATCTTAGTAAAAAGGAGCAAATTTTACCCATCCGCACATTAAGGACACGTATGTCCCATTGGAGATGCTCTAAGATACGGAAAAAAAAAAAAAATCTACTTCTATGCTTATTTGAAAAGAATAGTTTTGAGTATATATTTTCAGCAGATAGCGACGGCATCAAACTATTAATTTGATCTTCATGTCCCATAGGGTTTTGAGAAAAACAAAAAACTTTACGAAGTGCGGGGAAGGCTTGATAAGTACGAATAGTCGGACACTTCCCCGCGGACAAGTTTAACATAAATGTGCCTCCACATTTTCATGGAATATACATCTTCAGTTGAATGAACCAACATAGGTATAAAATGGAAAGAAATTCAGACATAAATTAAGCATTTAAAGTGAAATCCAATGAGATTTTTGAAATTCAAATTTGTTTTGGTTGCCTCTAATCTTATAAGCCTGGCAAATTTAGGGGTGCCTCCAAACGAATTAGGGGCGACACAAAAGGACAAAATAGGTAATAATCGGAAGGTTAATCCACAATCGGTAGGTTATTTTCGGGGCGTTTTTTTTTAATCCCAAACTACCCTTGTAGGATCATAATATCGCAACGTACAAGGCTCGCGAGATTAATGAACGACGGCGTCGCGAGGGAGTCGCAGGGAGCTAAAATAAACGACGCAATGAATAACGACAGGCAAAATATAAAGAAGACGTGAGACACAGGCGAGGATTAAGAAGTGTCGCGAGAGTCAATGTTTGTGCATCTGCGACACTTCGCGAGACATTCCCAAAATAAAGGGAGCTTAGGCTGTCATCCACTATGTATTACCCTATATAAAGGGCTCAATGAGTGCAGCCAGAGAGATCTTTTTGGAATTGTTAGGCAAGTCATTAAGAGAGAGAAAGTTTAAGAGCGTTTTAACTTCTCTAAGTGTAATTCTATTTTCTGTGTAAACACTTCATGAATTCAATCAATAAATGTTCTTGATCTTACATCTTCCAATGGATTAATTAAGCAAATTCGAGTAAGGGGTGTAGTGTGGGAAATCCTGCTACTACATATGCGCTAGAAACAGGGACGAATCATTGGTAAAAGAGAGAAGATCGCAATTAAAGTTGTTTAAATCAAGAAAATGAGAAAGGAATATCTTAAATCGGATGAGACGAGACGAAAAAGATATGGCATGCGGCACAGACACAAGAGCAATGATTAGTGAATTTCATGAAAATATCAGAGGAAAAATACACAAACGGGATTTTGAAGGAAAGAAGATTATGGATAGAGAAAGGACATCACCTTTGAAGGATTGGGAAAACGGGAGATAACATTCACGGCGGGAAATATCAAAAGAAAACTTGGATCACATGTCTCCACTGGTGATTGCAATAAACGCATATAAGGAAGGAGAGAAATCGGAGACTACGATGAAAACATGGGTGATGAATGGAGTTTTAATCGATACAGGGAGTCTGGTGAACATCATGTTCTATCACGCTTACAAAAAGATGGGATATAAAGACGAAGATATGATTTTCATGCGGCATACAATATTCAAGGTTTTGGTAAATCCATAACAAAAGTTAAAGGGAGATAAAAATACGTATTCCGTTAGGAGGAATCGAAACACAGGTGACATTGAGTGTGGTGGATATGGAATCACCATACAACATGTTACTAGGAAGACCATGGGTACATGCAATAAAAGCTGTGGCGTCGACGCTTCATCAATGTATCAAGTTCCCTACACCAACTGGAATCAGCGAGATCAGAGGGGACGCTGCCAAGGGAAGAATATATTATCAAAATGAAGTAAAGTGTTGCGAGGAACAAATAAACAAGCGAAAGAACATATCAAAATACCGCAAAAAGATGGCGAGGGCAACTAAGAAAGAAGAAGAATTCAGAATTTACATGATAAGAGCAAAGGAAGGAAAAGGAATACCTGGCGAGATCTCGGGAGAAGAAGATGATCTTGCGAAAGGACCAACCCCTATGGGAGAACCGAAGGCCAGTTACGTCGCGGCAGAATCAACTAAAGAAGTGAATATTGGAACTAAGGAAAAACCCAAGATGCTAAAGATTGGAACTAGCATGGAAGCAGATGAAGAAAAAAGAACTGTCGATCTGTTGCGAGATTATAAAGACATCTTCGCATGGGATATGGATGAAATGCCTGGTATAGATCCGTCGATCGCCTGTCACAAGTTAGAAATTGATAAAAACGTGAAGCCATTTAAACAAAGAATTAGAAAGATAGCAACAGCATATCACCCTCAGATAGAAGAAGAACACTTGCAGACGATGAAGAAGATGAAAAGGAAAAGGAAAATTTTTCACAAGGGATGCTCCTATAAATAGACGAGAAAAATATTATGACCGGATAACATTAAATGCACCGGTAAAAGAGGTAAATATAGACACGTGTAAGCGGTCACCATAAATCCAAGGAAACTTGACGGAAAGAACTTTAGTAAAATCCAAATATACAAGTGTATTTCTTGGTAGGCGAGGAGAAATTGCGATACTTTGATTATTTTACGTAATTCCTTTATGACAAGAAATGGCACTTCGCATATGTATTACAAAGAAGCTTCGGAACTACACAAAAGAATAGAGGCAAGTACGTACTTTTTTTGAGAAAAGTATTCTTTCGCTCGTTCCTTCACCAATTGAAACCAAGGAACATGACAACAATGAATTTTTCCTTCAAATCGCTCTTCAAGCAATATTCAAGGAAAAAGAGGCAAGATGTAGGATCATAATATCGCAACGTACAAGGCTCGCGAGATTAATGAACGACGGCGTCGCGAGGGAGTCGCGAGGGAGCTAAAATAAATAGCGGCGCAATGAATAACGACGGGCAAAATATAAAGAAGACGTGAGACTGGCGAGGATTAAGAAGTGTCGCGAGAGTCAATGTTTGTGCATCTGCGACACTTCGCGAGACATTCCCAGAAAATAAAGGGAGCTTAGTTTGTCATCCACTATGTATTACCCTATATAAAGGGCTCAATGAGTGTAAGAGAGAGATCTTTTTGGAATTGTTAGGCAAGTCATTAAGAGAGAAAGCTTAAGAGCGTTTTAACTTCTAAGTGTAATTCTATTTTCCTGTGTAAACACTTCATGAATTCAATCAATAAATGTTCTTGATCTTACATCTTCCAATGGATTAATTAAGCAAATTCGAGTAAGGGGTGTAGTGTGGGAAATCCTGCTACTACAACCCTTTACAATCGGTAGGTAACTATACAATCGGTAGTTAATCAACAATCGGGAGTCAATTTGGTTTTTTTAGCTTCCGAATATAAAGTATCCCCAAAATAAAATCCTCTATCTTTTGAATTTTGATTATCCTATAATCGGTAGTAAATAAAGTTATCTTGACTCCGATTAAAGTAGACCTTTGGCAAATATCCTACCATAATCGGTAGTAATTATAGTTCACATAACTACCGAATATAGAAGTAGCCCCAAAATGAGATTTTGCTAAAATCCTTTTTTTGGAATTTTGGTTGAGCCTATAATCGGTAAGAAAGGAAGAGCTATCATGACTTCCGATTATAAAGTGGCTCTCTTTGCAAATATCCTACCATAATCGGTAGTCAAAATAGTTCATATAACTACCGAATATAGAGTAGCCCCCAAAATGAGATTTTGCAAAAATCCATTTTTTTTTTTTTTTTTGAAATTTTGGTTGAGCCTATAATCGGTAGTAAATGAAGTTATCGACTTCCGATTATCCTTGCTCTCTTTGCAAATATCCAACCATATTCGGTAGTCTAAATAGTTCATATAACTACCGAATGTAAGTAGCCCCAAAATCGATTTTGCAAAAATCCTTTTTTTTTTTTTAATTTTGGTTGAGCCTATAATCGGTAAGAAAGGAAGAGTTATCATGACTTCCGATTATACAGTGGCTCTCTTTGCAAATATCCAACCATATTCGGTAGTCAAGATAGTTCATATAACTACCGAATATAGAGTAGCCCCAAATTCAGATTTTGCAAAAATCCTACTGAAATTCAATTTTCTCGTAGAAAAAAAATTTCTACGAGACGCTGTCTCGCACTCTGCTAGGGGCGCGCCTGAGACCCCCACTGACGACTTGTCGGGTCGAACACAACCGGAGGGGCTACGCCCCGGCCCCCCTGCACCCTCGTATAGCGTGTCTCCAAGCATTGTATTCATACCACGTCCATGCCATGCACCGAGCTTTTTTCAATCAAAAGCATTGGTTGAGTCTATAATCGGTAGTAAATGAAGGTATCGACTTCCGATTATACAATGGGTCTCTTTACCGAAATCCTAGCATAATCGGTAGTCAAAGATAGTTCATATAACTACCGAATATAGAGTTGCCCCAAAATGAGATTTTGCAAAAATCCACTTTTTTTCTAATTTGGTTAAGCTTATAATCGGTAGTCAAAATAGTTCATATAACTACCGAATATAGAGTTGCCCCAAAATGAGATTTTGCAAAAATCCTCTTTTTTTCTAATTTGGTTGAGCCTATAATCAGTAGTCAAAATAGTTCATATAACTACCGAATATAGAGTTGCCCCAAAATGAGATTTTGCAAAAATCCTCTTTTTTTTCTAATTTGGTTGAGCCTATAATCGGTAGTCAAAATAGTATATAACTACCGAATATAGTGTTGTCCCAAAAATGAGATTTTGCAATCGGTAGCTAACTAAACTACCGATTATGAAGGGGCATACAAGTATTTTCATCCTATTTTGTCTTTTGTGTCGCCCCTAATTCGTTTGGGGTGCCCCTAAAAATGCTAGGCTTATAAAGTCTCAGTTAGAAAGTACATTAAGCGGATTAATTATTCTCTGATAAGATTCCGATGTGTCACCGCGTCGCCAGGTCTGCACTCAGGCCTCAAAATTAATTTCCTTGTTTAGAACAACTAGAAGTTCCAATGCGGGGTGGTTGGTGCATGGCATTATTCATCCCTATCATGATCATCCTTACTGCTTAGATATTTTCTCTGCACTGTAATCTTTGTGTATTTCTTAGCCGCAGCAATGGAATCATCTGTGCCCACCTCTGCCTCAACAGTTATATCTCTGGCAATAAGATCTGAAACAAGAGTTGCATCTGTTGTTGTATTAGATTTTCATCACTAACGGCATCTACAGATCCAGACGCAGTGGTATTCGATAGCATCGAAGCGCCATTGATAAATGAACTCCTTAACGATGACTTATCATCTGATGAATCCGAAACAGCAGTATCTGATGGATTACAATCTGAAACATCCATAGATGAGCTCACAAACATATTACTAGCAACACCCGGTGAAGAAACCATAGAGTTTATTGATCAATCACAGTATAATTCCCTTCCTCCTGCTGTTCAGGTTTTACTGAACGACATTCAACAACTTTACGGGCGGAGCAGTGAGCAGGTCTTTGCGGTGAGAAACAGTACCAGTAACGATGTTTTGGTGCAGGTGTTAATCTTCGTGCAGAGAAACTACATGGATATTGTAGACATGCTTGATACTAGAATGGAGATCAACTATAGAAGACAAGTAGCTAGATCTTCTGTGAGAGCTATGACAAAAGAAGAAATTACTGCTACTGATTATCCTGGTGATGATCCTGAAAATAAGAAAGATGGAAATGAGGATACCAGTTGCCCCATTTGCATTGAAGAATGGGAAGCTGGTGATGATGTGAGAAGCACTATTTGTGATCACAAGTATCATGCCTCCTGTATCGAACAATGGTTAATCATAGACGAACGGGGTCTTGCCCTTATTGCAGGTCCCAGATTGCGTGCACAGAGATGGAGATCATACTCTAACAGGAAAAGTGCTGAGAAATGGAGATTTTTGTGAGTTTACTCTTTCTCTTGCTGAAAAAGAGGTATACTCAAAAGAAATCACCAACAGGCAGAACGTATTGAGCCGTTCTTCTTTGTCAACTGTACTGCATGATAGTTTATGTTGTTGTGGGATTTTCATGGATATGTTTGTTTTTTTGTGTTTTAGTTTTCGCTTTATTTATGTCGAAATGGATTATGTAAGAATAATGAAATGCATGGATTCCTTGATTCCTTGCTTTAGGCCGTCAAATGAAACTCCAGAGAGGCACTCAATCGTTAGAGCGAAGCAGTTTACGTGGGAGTGACCACACAAACACTGCACATTGTAGGATATTAGAGGCTAGAACTTGTAACTTGATTCAAATCCGCATATATCTTTTCTTTCTCGATTAATACATGTGATTCTTAATTACGTATAAATTTGAAGACCATGTTCATGGTGGTAGGTGTTCTCCAGGAAGCCCGGATCGGGTTCTCTACCGAGTATTTAGGGAGGTAATAACTAGCAAGGACAAAGAAAGCTTATACTGTCATCATTTTCATTCCTTATTGAAGTGGGTTAGAATGGATTTGTTCGGAACTTCACTGCTAACAGTAAGCCGTACCTCGCCTAGGAAGAACAGAAAATTCAACAACTAGGATTGGTGTGCAGTAAATCTCTGTTGAGTCCAATTATTGAATGACTTCGTTTGTTGATTTACCGGTACCTCTCCATCTTCACAGAGACAATGATATGACACCTGCATATTGTTGTCTGATAAATGAATGGACTGATCAAAAAAAAATGCAGGACTGATAAAACCTTCTCTTCAAAGCGCCATTTTCGGTTTCTGAGTGTATTAGAGAATTAGACTTACAGTTCCTTGAATAAAGTTATATATCATTTAGAAAAATCTTTACACAAGATATACATTCATTATGCCAATAATAATTTAGGCAGTGAAACTATCCTGCATGAGATTTTGATAGCTGTATTCGGGTACACAATTTATCAAGGTTTGTTCCCTTCCTTTAATTATCTTAATACCTTGATATCTTCCCAGCATTAGAACAGTGGCCATAGGATTGGTACCCGGCGAATCTGGAAAAGTTGATCCATCAATAACTCTCAATCCCGCGACTCCATAAACCTTATAATCCTTGTCAACAACAGACCCAATCTCACACCCACCGTGATAGTGATAATACGTTCTCACATTCTTCTTGCAGAGTTCTCGTAACTCCTCTGAACTAGACTTCTTTATAGTTTGTTCATTCTGTTTACTCTTTAGAAACAATTTGATGGAATTCGTTAATACAACATTCTCAAGCAAATGACTCATCTCTATGCACTTATCTAAATCCCTTTTCTCAGCTAAATAATTGAATCTTACCAAAGGATTTTCCTAGGGTCTGTATTATTTAACTCTAACTTCCCTTTGGATACCGGAAATGCAACTTTAGCTACAAACATCAGTTTCGTCTCATTCTGTTTTACATTTCTGTTAACAGACTGAATTATGATTTGGAAATCTTGGGTTATTCCCACAACCTGAGGTGTGTCTGGCATCAAAGTCTTTGGTGAGTCTATGAGAAGAGAAATGCAAGGGTTATCTTTAATACTATTACCCACCTCCGGCAAATTGATGAGAGTTGATATATTGAAGTGCTTTAAGTGTTCTTGAGGTCCAATACCACTTAACATGAGTATTTGGGGACTACCCATTGCTCCTGCAGACAATATTACATCACCCAACACTAATAGTGAATCTTCCTCTGCACGTAGATAAACTTCATAGATTTTATCATTGCTACCATCACTCTTCATGAATCTTATGCCATGCGCTGTCGACTGCTTACCATTATGATTGAAGATGATACTCTTGACAGTTGAATTCAAGAGAACATTGATTTTGTTCACATTTCCAGCACTTAGTAAATCTGCTGATGAGTGTCTTTTTCCGTACCCATCGAATATAGTCCCACCAATTTTTGTTCCTGCAACATGTTCTAAGCTAACACCATTGAAAGGTACTAAATCTCCTATTTCAACAAAACTTTCTTTCGCAACAGACTGCCATGGACTCAAATCACTGCGGTTTGGTTGAAACACAATATTCAATTCAACCCATTCATATGCTTCTCTCACTAAATTTTCATCCTGTAGATGTAGAAAATCCTACCACTACATCCAAAGGTAACTAGACATATACACAAGGAAGCAAAACAAACAAGAGAAGTAATAGAACACAAGATATACGTGGTTCGGCATGATTACCTACGTCCACGGGGTGTAAAAGAAGATCTTATTACTCGACTCAAGATTACAAGACGGATTTCTCTCTCTCAATGCTTTAGTATGCTCTCTTTCCTCACTTCTTGCTTAAGTTCTTTCTCTCTACATGGTCTCTATTTATAGTTACAAGTGATGATACATCCAGTACTACGGTGTTAGGGCTTGGTGTAGCTTCCTCGATGTTCCTCTCGGCGATCAGTCGATGCCCCACCCGATTGTTCTTATTTGTTCGAGTTGCTCGCGAGCCGAATGATGCACATACGCCAACTCGTCGCTCGATGTCGCCCGTCCGATGGGAATAACCGATGTCGCCCTTGGGATCCTTGGCCGAGCCTTCCCTGACCGAGTCCTTCTTATCTCTTCACCAACTTTGTCAGCGCATTTATGGCTCCAGTACCCGATGTCCATCGCATCACAGCTTTTCCCCTTTTTCTTCGACTTTCGGCTCCTCTTTCCTCACGCCCGATTCGGAGGCGATCCAGGTACTCTAGATGCGTGCTTGCTGCAGTACGCCATGGCTTAGGATCGTTCCACCCGTCCCTGTGGATTATTTACACCTACATTTATGCCCCTTCTTTCACTCGTGTAGTCAACACGTGGGGAAGAATAACCGCCTCGTCTTCCCACGTCCTCGGTCATGCCGGTTTTCACGCATCTTTTTCCCCACTCGCTTGATTACTCAACCTGGTTCACCTTCTCGACGGTTACCACGGGAGGGGTTTATAAATCCCAGGCGCTCGAACCTAGTTTCCCTCTTATTTCTTTCTGCAACTTCATCCCCTTTTTCCATCTTCTGCGTCTTCATTCTTTTCCCTCCATCTCCTCTCTGCATCTTCATCTTTCCTCCACCCTCTTTTATTTGTTCTTTGGCTAATTTCTCAACAAACTTCTTCCCTTCCTTCTCCGTTATTAAATCGTCTTCTCCGTCTCCGTCGCAATTGTAATCTCGGTTCGGTCGTGTTTTAAGCTGCAACCGTATTTCTTATCGGTTTGCATGGCCTCTTCAACTCCTCAAATGACGGAAAGAAGGTGTGTGAGTTATGTGTTTTCCGATGACGACGGCGTATCGCTTGATTCTCTTCGTCGTAGAGAGCCCCTCCAAGTATGATTATCGTGCTCTAGATTCTATCTTTCCCCGATAACCCGTCTTCGTTTTCTTGTAGGTGACAAGAGGACTGCTAGGGACTTAACGAGACGAGCAATATCCAACAACCGAAAGATGAGTTCGGTCTTCACGGGTATGACGTCGGGCTCTTGTCGAGGCCAGAGGGCGTTCGAGGAAGGAGGATGTTTTGAGATTTCCCCATTGGTGAGGCGAGGCCAGTAGTCACCGGGGGCCAGCTAGAGCTCGGCTGCGTTTCCCCTATATGATCCTAGTCGCCCATTCTGTCGTGATTTAGGCTCTCTCCAAGATTCGTCCGTGCCGTGCCTTGGCCCAGTGGAACGGTGCCACTTTCCGCATCCTGTCCCGAGTGGGAGAAGCGTAGCCGAGGCGAGTGCGCTCCTACCGCTTGGTCTACCTTCGATCCTTCTCAGCGGGTGACTATACTCAGCCGCTTGCAGACAATTATCGGGCGGGACCACTACTAATGGCGATCTCGCCGGGTTTCTTTGCCAGCCCTCACCGTCCATAAGACCCTTCCCGAGGGAGTCGGAGACTTCTTTTGGATGAGGATCCCGAGGGAAAGAGTTCCAACAAGCACGCCCGTCATACCAATGATACTTGCTTGGGACCGGGTTCCCTGGCCATTTCGGCCCTCTTTTGAGTGGCAAGTTCCCTCCTCCTACCCGAATTTTATCCTTTCTGGGTAGTCAACGTTGATCGGGTCGGTGCATTTCTCTGTTTCTCTAGTTTGGTTGATCGGATCAGGAGACTTACGGGGTAGTATTTTGTTTTGGTGGTGTTTTGACTAAGTCCCGGGTACTCCTTCCGAGGTTTTCGTTCATCGGAAGAGGGATAGGATTGATCGGGGCCGAGGAGGATACGAGGAAGGTAACAAATATACTTATTGTTTTTATTTAACGTACATGTACGTGCCTATTTGTTGCCTTGCATGGATCTCGACGTCGGCCGATCACGCGAAGTTGAAGGTTGACAAGGCCTTTGGTACCTCGGAAGAAGGATGGTGAGGATCCCAGATGATCGACTACCTTTGTCACATTTCTGGGGAGGTCGCCTCTTAAATCGTCGATGATTCGTCTGCCTTTGTAGGTGGGAAGCCTAAGGGTAGGGGTAAAGAACCTAAGGGGGATGTGCCTGTCTTAGAAGGACGTGCCAGGAAGTGACGGTGAAGGGATTGTGCTTGGTAGCCTTTGTGTATGTTGTGTCGATGGTGATGATGAAGAAGATCTTTTTTACGATGAGGACGATGCTGCTGATAAGGAGGGGGAATGGGTCAAAGCGGGAAATCGGGTGGTGGTGGGGGCGATTTGATTGGCCAAGTGATATGGAGAGTGTCGATGGTCAACATCAAGACTTTCCTACCGTGGTTCCTAATCCCGATAGCACCTCCTTCACTATCTCGGGCCCTATGTGTAACTCGCTGGGGGCGCCATCTCTCCCGATTTCGCCTCTTTGTCCGATGAAGAGAAGGTCAATGCTGTCGCATTGTATGAGGCCGGCTGAAAAGTACCTTCGACCTCTCTGGTGAGTTGAGCCGCTCGGGTGTTGCGTTTTTGTACTAGTTTAGGGCTGACTATGTTGGTATTGTTTTTAGGATGTCAACCGCTCGCTATTGAGTGCTGCCATTCAACGTCGGGAGGCCATCGACACGGGAGAATCTTCGTCACTTGCTGCGCGGGAGCGTGAACTACGGTCTCGAGGGGCTGGAGAAGGAGTTGGCCAAAACCCAAGGTATGCATTTTTCTTTCCGCACTAGTTGTGATTGATCTTGTAGTGCCAATATCCCGAGTTTAGTACTCCTGCTTAGCCGATCGTCTATTGCGGAGGCCGACTGCTGCACAAGATGTCGTTTGTTGAAGAGGGAAGCTAACATAGAACGAGATCATGTCTCGAACTTACAACGAGAGAATAGTCAATAAGGATGCTAAAATTGGCTGCCTGCGAAACCGATATTGAAGATCTTCAATCCAAACTTTATCGATGCAGACGTTTGAGTATGTTCGAGGAAATAGATAATTTGAGGGCGGACTTATCTCACTTCCGGGGTATAGCGGCCGAAAACATTATTAGCCAGACAACTTAGAAGTTCAATGTGGCGGCTAAGACTTGGTCCGAGATCTGCATGCGGATCGCCTTCGGATCTTGGGGAGAGGGGCGCTGCGAGAAGCGTAGCCAAGAGGCCCTTGAGAAGCAAGGAGTTTGGAAAGGTTTAGGAGGAGTTGGATTGGGTGCGTGCTCAATTGTCGGGCTTGCGAGGCTGCCACTCTCGGCAGAGGGAGGAATGGAGTGATCACAAGAAGTATTGCCCCACTAATGAGTTTAATGAACAGCGATACCTAGAACTTTCTTGAAGGTGTCGGCCCTCGAGTGTAGCTTTTATCTGAGTCCGAGGAGTCGGTTAGAATAATTGCACCTTTGTTAGAAGGTGGTGTGCTTTGTGTCGTGCCTTGCGTGTTGTTATCTTGTTCTTTGTTGTTGTGTGACTGAGTTCTTGTTGTCTTGGCAGCCAAAGAGAAGAAAGTGGCCTCGTTGGAGGAGGAGAATATTCGTGCGAAGGGAAGGAGGCTCATGCAGCGGTCGAGTGGCCCTTTCTTGGGCGGCGTCGGAGCAACTAGCGGGGATCTTGTTGCCGGAAGTTGAGGAGGAACTCGTCTTGCAGGTCAAAGCTGGTGTGAAGGCAAAAGTGCTTGATAAGAAGCGAGCGATCTTTGCCGCCAGAAGGTCATCCACGGGTTCTACTTCCTCCAAAGAGTGATCCTGTCTTTTGTAGCGCTGCGTCGCTGTCTTGCCCTTTTCCTCGGGTTGTAATTCGTTTGAACACTTTGGTAACTTCTTGCATAACTTGTTATGGGGTGTTGCGTCGCGGTTTATTTCTTTGTTCTTTTTCTCACCGATGTTGTTACACTACTGACGTTATTATTCTTATTTATGTTGGGTTGCCCGTATGTGGCTTTCTTGTCGTAGCCTCGTTGTTGTCCTTTCTTATGCCTGCATAGATAAACAGGTTAGTCACAAATGCCGTTTACATTGAACGACTCAACAAGGAGGGTCAAGTCGGGCCCGATGCCATGTCCTGACCGAGGCATCTCATCACCGCTTCTTCGAGATCTCGGTGGAAGGGGAGTTGGTCTTGCCTAGTTTCTATGGGATCGATACCCCAAGAAGTTATCGATTAATCTTCTTGGGCAAGTGATTCGCCACTTGCGAGGAGAGCAATGTTGTGCTGCTCGATTTGCCGAGTACTCATGCCTCGACAATCGGCCATCAGTTTCCAACCACCCCGGGGCCCTGAACTACCTCGGCACTTGCACAATGCCATCGCCCCACGAGTTCGAATAGTCGTGTTAGTGTAAGTCGCCCCGGCACTTGCACAATGCCATCGCCCGGGTTCGAAACGACCATTCGACGCACTTGTCATATTTCCAACCCCACGCGGCTTTTCACGGAAATAAATGACAAGATATCTTACCCGATCTCACGGATGGTAGATCTTTTTTAGTAGGTGTCGCGTTCCGCGGCCGTGGCTCGGGTTTTCCGTCCGGCTTCAGTATCTTGTATGCCCCTTCTCCAGCTTTCTCAACTATCGTGTAGGGTCCTCCCCACCGTGGTGCAAGTTTACCGCCCTTCTTGTCACGCTCATAGCTGGGTAGGAGCTTTAGTACCAGCTGCCCTGGTTGGAATTCTCTTGGTCGGACTCGTTTGTTGTATTCCCGTTGGATTCTTCGTTGGTAATTTTCCATCTTTTGTAGGGCCATTTCTCTTGTTTCTTCCAAATCGGCAAGTTTAGCCAAGATAAGGTCCATGGGAGATGTTTAGCCTCCACGCTTCGGTCTGGTGGTAGGTATCATCGCCTCCGTGGGTAGGATGGCTTCGGTCCCGTATGTTAGCATGAAGGGTGACAGTCCCCGTTGCCTCCCTGCGAGTTGTCCTGTATGCCCACAAGACATTGTAGAGTTCTTCACACCATTCCCCATATTCTCCGTCGAGTTTCTTCTTCATGTTATCGCGATGGTCTTGTTTGTGATCTCGCCCGCCCGTTGCTTTGGGGTATAGGGCGTGGACTTGCTCTTTCGGATGTTGTACGTGTTGAATAGTAGGTCGATGTTTTTGCCTTGCATTTGTTTCCCGTTGTCGAGAGACGATTCTTTGCACGGGACCCCAAAGCGGCATATGATGTGTTCCCCGGATGAACCGAAAAACATCCTTATCCCGTATGTGCCTTAGCGGAGCGGCCTCAACCCACTTGGTGAAATAGTCGGTGGCCACAATTAAATAGTCGGAGGGCATGTATTACTGCTTCGTACTCCGTGACATTGTTGGTTGCTTTGAACTCAAGCCTAAAAGAGTGGACCATTTTCTTGCCCTTTGATGTCGTGAAGACCGGTCCCTAAACCTCGATCCGTCTTTGTTGGATGACCCGTCTACAAAGACCTCCCATCGTGTCGGGCTGCAGGTCTCGAGTAAATCGGGTGGGTCCTCTCGGTCTTCCTCCATTCCGGGGATGTCTTCTACCTCATCCTCGTCACTAAGAGGGAAGTCTGCCAAAAAAATCAGCCCTTTGCTGCGCTTTCACCGCTGTTCTCATTTCATAAAAGATATCGTGCTTTGTCATGCACTCCATTTGGAGATCCGCCCCGACCTGCCGCGTTGCTCGAGTACCGACTCTATAGAGGATTTGGTGAGCACTCGGACCTTGTGAGTTTGGAAGTATGTCCGGAGCTTTTGCGTTGCAAACACTAACGCTAGTATGAGTTGTTCGATTCGGGTGTAGCTTTTCCCATGGGTTCATGGTTTTGCTTATGAAATATACTGGGTTTTTCCTCTGCTCCTCGTTTTTGACCAACACGGCGATGGCATGGTAGTTGCCCCGAGATACGGTGTTAGTATGTCTTCGGGCTCGGGTCTTTATAACACCTAGGCTCGCTTGATGTTGCTTGATCTTCCGGAATGCTTCCTCACACTCCTCGGTCCATTTAAACTTCTCTCCCTTCCTTAACGTCCCGAAGAAATCCTTGCACTGTCGACGATCGAGATGAATCGTCCTAGAGCCGCCAAGTTTCCGTTCGGCCGTTGCACGTCCTTAATCGCGACGGTGAAGGCATTTCGACTACGGACTTTGATTTTATCTGGATGCGCCTCGATCCCTTTGTCGGTGATTATGTATCCTAGAAACTTGCTCGAGGGTGACCCGAAGGTGCACTTGGACCAGTTCGCCCTCATCTTGTACTTTCTCATGGTTTGGAAGATGCCTCTAAGGTCAATCGATGTGAGTATTGGCCACTTTGCTCTTGACTAGCATATCGTCCACATATACTTCGATGGTGTCGTGTATTTTATCATCAAACATGTCCTCTACCAGCCCTCTCGGTATGTAGCGCCCGCATTTTTCAACCCGAATGGCATTTTAGTGTAACAACATAGTCCTCTTGGCGTGAAAAAGATGTATGCTCCCGATCTTCGGGGGGCCGGGGGGGATCTCGGTTATATCCGTACCCGTCCATGAGCGTGATCGCCTGATACCCGACAATGGATTCCACTAGTTGGTCAATGCTGGGGAGAGGGAAGCTGTCCTTTGGGCATGCCTTGTTCAAATCACTATAGTCGACGCAAACTCGGACGCCCCCGTTCCTCTTGGGGACTATCACCATATTAGATATCCATTGTGGGTACTGGGCCTTTCGGATGATTCCTGCCGCGTACAGTTTCTTCAGTTCGGCCTCCACTGCCGGTTGTAGCTCGGGTGCAATTCTTCTCATCTTCTGTCTGATCGGTCTGAACTTGGGGTCTATCCTCAGATGGTGCGAGCAAACTTCTGGGTCGATGCCTTCCATGTCGTGCATCTGCCAGGCAAATACATCCATGTGCTCCTTCAGGAGGGCTATCAATTCTTTGGGATTGCTCATTCGTTAAGCGTGACCCTATTCTCACTAATCTCGGCTCTTCCTCTGTGCCCAGATTAACTTGCCGAGTTGGTTCTAGGGCCGAAAAGTTTTGCTTTGGTTCGCCGACGGTTTCCGGCTCCTGTGATTGCTATAAGACTTCTGTCTCGCCTGCTTCGTAGGTGGCGATGGCTTGTGACATCACCTTTTCCAATTCCTCTCCCGCTTCCATTTCCTTAGACTTCTTCTTTTCTTGGCGTTTCCTCGACCGTCTTTCCTCGTTCTGTTGGATGTCTATCTGCACACATTGTCTTGCCGCTTGGGGGTCGCCTAGTACTTCTACTACTCCACGATAAGAAGGGAAGCGCAGTTTCTGATGGTAGGCCGAGGCGACTCCCTTGATCCCTGCGATCCAGGTCGTCCCGAGGATCGCCTCATATGGTGAAGCGACATCGACTACGCAAAAGGTGGTCAATGTGTCAAGGAACCCTTCCCCATCCGAGACTCGAGAGTGACTTCTCCCTTTGGCACCGTCACCGTCTGCCGTTGAAGCCGTAAATTGATAAGTCGATGGGATCGGGATGTCATCGAGACAATTCCATCCTCTTGAAAGTGTCATAGAACAAAACTTCGGCGAGCTACCATTTGTCCATTAATATTCTCATGACGCCCATTCTTCAATCATCGGGGTTATTACTAAGGGATCTCCATGTGCTTGTCCGTTTAATGGGACATCTTTCGCCCGAAACGCACCGGTTGCATCATCCACGGCTCCATAGGGAGGGTCTTGGCCACACTGAAGATTTCTCTGCCCGATCTGTCCCTCTTGTGTATTCTCGAGGTGATACCGGTTCCTAGATCGTATCCTTGTGTTGCTGAGTGTGATATGGTGTTACAGGTGAACTGAGCGCCGCGATTGATTCTTATTTGATGTACTGGGACCTCGGGCTGGGCCGGTGTCGATGGTGTTTTGACGAAATGCCGTAGATACCCATCGCGGATCGGAGTCTTTGGACGATGTCCTTCACTTCTCTACAATCGTTGGTTGAGTGGCCGCGGCCCGATGATAATGGCGGAACTCAGGGTGGTTCCTCGTCCCGTCAGGTGGATTCCCCGAGTCTTGGGGTAACGGATATCATTCCTTTTTCCACTTCCTTGAACACTTCTTCCAAGGGTGCATTGAGGCGGGGTGTATGATCTTGGCTCGTGGCGAGGCTTCTTTCCCCTCTCGACCCAGACCTTCTTGTTTTCACCACCGGGACCGGGCACCGGGCCTTTTCTCGGATCGTTTCAGTGGCTTCTCTCGGGGTAGCCTCTTCTCGTGGTGCTCGCCTCTTGTATTCCCCTGTCTTGCGCTCCTTCCCGGATTTCCTCCAAGGCTATATAGTGCTCCCGCATCTTCCGGATCTCCTTAGCGTCTTGGGCTTTTACTGTGTACATCGCCACCCCGGATGGGTCCGACTTTCTTAGCGAGTTCTCGAAGCCGAATATTTGTTGGTCGGCCGGTGCCTTCCCTATATCCGTGCATAACTTCACTCCATCTATCCGTTTAAGAACGCGGCGGTTCCCTCGATCTTCGTGCGGGGTAAATAACTTGTCGACTCTGGGGCCGAGCTATCTTTGTTATGCATGTATGTCTCAAGAAAGGTTTCCACCAAGACCGCGTAGCTCCCAACGGTTGTCGGGTAGGGTGTAGAACCAACTCTTCGCTTCTCCTTCAAGACTAGCGAGGAAGAACTTGCACATGACCACATCGTGATTCTTCCACCGTAGTAAGGACATGCCGTACATCTTGATGTGTTCTCCCCAGCATCGCCTGTGCCATCAAACCTAGATGGGAAGATTGGCGGTGTGTGCACTTTGGTGGTAATGGTGTTCGGTCCAGTTCCCTGGTGAATGGTGTCTTCTGGGCCTCATTGATTACTTCTGCTAACTTATCATCCTCGCTATCTCCAGTCAGTTTCTTAACCATCTGCTCAAGCCGTTCAATCTTTTGTTTGGTGGACGCGTCCGTACTTTCGTTGGTTACTTCCTCATCGGCCGAAGAATCCTCGGAAGGCCCATACCCTCCTCTTGGCCGATTAGGGTCGGGTACTCGTCCTCGGCTTGGTGAAGGGGTGGGTCGTCCCTTGGTGGAGTGTGATTGCTTGCTAGGCGCCTCGGCTTGACGATCCCTCGACCCCCGTTCTCCTATTGCGGAGTTGGTGGTTCTCGTATTCTAGCGCCAAGTTTCTCCTCTGCAATTCTCTCATTAGATCCTCCTGTCTTCTTTGGCTAGCCAGATATGGCGAAACATCGGTCGGTGCTCTCGTGGCCCGGGTGGCCAGTTCATTTGGTGTCCCGTTGTGTTAGGGGGTGCGGTTGGGGGTCTCGTAGTGAGAGTGATAGGAGGGACGACTGGAGCCGTTGGGTGATCAATCACTACTGGGGGAACAACCGACGCTGTGGTTCGGTTGGCCGTTACTGGGGGGACGTTTCGATCAGGGTTCCCTCCTGCCAAGTGTACTTGCCTAAGCCTCTCGGCCTCACGTTCCAAATCCCTTTGGTGCTCTGTAGGTTGTCTTTCTCTTCTTCGTTCCTCGTGTATCGTTTGGACTTCCTCCTCCTCTTCGGTATCCGATGCAGTTCTCCCGTCTTCCATGCTGCCCTCGTTCCTCGGCCCCATCTGACTTGGGTTAATCCTCAATCTCTCGGGTGGGAAGTCGTCATCTCGGCCCAGATCGACTTCTTCGTCGACCGTGGTCATGCCTTTGGTCAGCGCCTGAGTCTCGCCCCGGTCGTTAGGTCGACGATCTCCGTCTTTGAGAATCCGTAAGTCCCTCTTGCCCATTTGGATCCGCCGCGACTCGGTTCCTCGGGATCCTGCTCGTCACGAGGTACTTGCCATTGCCTTTGCTATCGTCCTCATTCCTCGGCTCGCCTATCCGCTCGTTCCTACGTCGGCAAAGTAAATGAGATAAACACTTACTTCGAATCGCTTTCGAAAAGGTTAAGGATGGAGTACAAAGTTCGATGCAGAGTGGAAAAGATCCTTTATAGTACGATTCCCTTTATGCTAGCGTGTCGATCTCAGCAGTCAAATTGTTTTTGCCGCAAACGGACAAATTTTGAAAAGCTGTCTTGACACATCGCTTTCGGTACTCTTCCTAAGCATTAATCATTATTTGTCCTTACATTCCCAGCGCCAGAAATCATTAGTCATTCGTGCGTTGAATCAGAAGATTTCTTTCACGGCGGTGATGCTGTGAGGCTTTCAGCGTAGGATTATGATGAGACTCAGGCCGTTCGTCATAATCCCGCCGGCCATGGTTTCCAAGATCTAGACTCAACGATTCTGAGCTAGCCCTGTTTCCACCATTACCATGCTTCGTTTACCTTGCTAAGGTGAAGACATGCGTGAAATGGAGATAGATGCAACAATATCTCTCCCTAGAAGATAGTCCTAGTAACCTATGCGTTGCGCCTGTTGGAGTTTTTCGTTTAGCATCAACTATCCTTACTGGATGTCGATAGGAGCTGTCGAATCTCTCTTGCAACGGGGTTGGAAGCCACAGGTCACGGTCAGCGAGATGGAATCCCCATCTAGCTTCTACCAACATCGAAAGATGCCATTTAGGGAGCTCGTGGGTCATCCGATGACTCTCTGAGGTGTTCCAGACAGACACACAAAACGACTTTACTTAAGCGGAAAACTTGTTTTGCTTGAAAAATGAAGATTTCCGGTTTAAAACACAAAACGACCTTACATCAGCTCGACACGAAGATAACAAAACGAAGATAAATAGTAAAAACGCAAGGCTAACTTTATCAATCTCGACAAGATGTTGCTACGTAGGCGAGGATACCACAGCAAGAACACAAAGTTAATCTCTGTCAACTCAACAAGACATTACTAAAAGAAAACAGAGATCGCAGACGAAAGGGTTTTCTCCTTTAGCGTCAACCAGCACACGAGGTGGCTTAGGAGCTCGGAGTTTCCCCTTTTAGCGTCCGATTTCAAGGTATCCGGAGATGTTATACGTTCCCCTTAGTCGGCGCCAGAATGTAGATGTAGAAAATCCTACCACTACATCCAAAGGTAACTAGACATATACACAAGGAAGCAAAACAAACAAGAGAAGTAATAGAACACAAGATATACGTGGTTCGGCATGATTACCTACGTCCACGGGGTGTAAAAGAAGATCTTATTACTCGACTCAAGATTACAAGACGGATTTCTCTCTCTCAATGCTTTAGTATGCTCTCTTTCCTCACTTCTTGCTTAAGTTCTTTCTCTCTACATGGTCTCTATTTATAGTTACAAGTGATGATACATCCAAAGACTACGGTGTTAGGCTTGGTGTAGCTTCCTCGATGTTCCTCTCGGCGATCGGTCGATGCCCCAGTAGATTGTTCTTATTTGTTCGAGTTGCTTCTGCCGGCCGAATGATGCACATTCGCCAACTCGTCGCTCGATGTCGCCGTCCGATGGGAATAACCGATGTCGCCCTTGGGATCCTTGGCCGAGCCTTCCCGACCGAGTCCTTCTTATCTCTTCACCAACTTTGTCAAGGCGCATTTATGGCTCCGATTGCCCGATGTCCATCGCATCACAGCTTTTCCCCTTTTTCTTCGACTTTCGGCTCCTCTTTCCTCACGCCGGATTCGGAGAGGCGATCCAGTACTCTAGATGCGTGCTTGCTGCAGTACGCCATGGCTTAGGATCGTTCCACCTGTCCCTGTGGATTATTTACACCTACACATCCCATCCAATCCTTTCAATGAAATCTTTACTAGCTCTACTATAAAATCCGCTATTAATCGCTGTTGAACCACCCAATACTCTTCCTCTCTGGTTCACTACTCCTTCCTCAGACACAAAACTTTGCGATATTGATGAGAATTCATTGGTTTGCATCAATGCAAGTCCATAATTCCTACTTTCTGATATTAATGGATTCCCGTAAGGCGATCCTCCACGCTCTACTAATAGAACCGAAAATTCATTCGATAAAGTTGCCGCTAAAGAACAACCACTTGCTCCGCCTCCTACGACGATATAATCAAATGTTTTACTAGAGATTTCCTCTACATCTACTGTCATGTAAGGTAGTTTTTGTTCTGCAAATTGAATTTAGTTTTATAAAGGCACATGTAGTTGAGTTTTGGGTGCATGTGACAAATCAACAAATAAGACATGTGCATAAAATTTAACAAATTTGCATAAGAACTTTAAGACTTACTTTGAGATGTTGCAGACGATGAGAACTCCATTAACAGGAACAAAATTGTGGTGTATATCAAGCCATGGATGATTATTGCTTGAAGCTTCATTTTTGGCGTTTCAGTAAGAAATTAAAGTGAAAGACTGTGGAGTGGTCCTTACTTAGCTCGGCAACTTATAGGTGTCAGGTGAGTTGTTGGCAGCTTGAGCTGCAAAGTGCCAACACTGGGCTCGTATTGGAATATCATTGCTTATTATCTTTTATTCTTACTGCTGGTTTGAAATTATGACTCTAGCAGCAGATTTTCTTCTGACTAGAATTGTAAGTCAATTGTCGTTAGAAAATTTGTGTTGGGGTGCTGAATTAATTGACTTGGAGAAAGGCTTTCCTTTCTTCCAAAATTTCTTTCTGCGGAGAAAATTGACATAATTCGGGTAGATTACGAAGTAAAGAAAAAATATCTTCATACAAAACCTAACCAAAAAAACAACCAAACTTTTTATTTCCTTCTCTAAAAACGGACCATGCAGTCTGTCAATTGACTCAGCTCTTCGTTTATATCTGCACGTGACTCATCTAGTTATCTTATCTTATCCATACTGTGTCGTTTGTGTTTCTCCCTCTCGTTGTTTTCTTTATTTACCTTATAGAAGGTGAAAAATGCAAACTACCAATTGAGACATGTTTTGTCGGCCTATGCAATTGTCACCGAACTCTGATCGTGTTAATTATGTACCATCGGTTGATGAGATTGTCTAAAATGCAATCTTGATGAGATAAGGCTAACCCTAAAGGTAACACAAAATCGGTCAAAAAGACCAAAATCAACAATTTCACGGGTGAAAAAAACACTTAGGTTTTGATCTTTTTGTTTAAATAGCCAAAAATTAAAAAGATATCATTTAAATGACAAAAAATTTAAAAATAGGCGGATGTAACCGGTTTCATCTTGCCATTTTCAAATATTTTTTCTTATTTTTATTTTACACAGGATGCATCCAGTTTCATCCTTGCTATTTTCTTTTTTGCTATTTCACCCGTACTTTTTTTTACTTGTCCATTTGAACCGTGTTTTAAATTTTTTTGGACAAATGACTCATTTTCTCTAAAGGTAATCAGTTTTCAAGCAAAACCTTGAAAGCACGTCACCTTAAATTAACTTTTATGGGTTGTTAGCTCCTAACTCCTATGGGGTTTTTTTGCATCTAATGTTCAGCGTAAAGAGTGGAGATGTTGTATCATTAATTTAGATGTGTTAATTTGATGGCTTAGATTCTTCTAGCAAAATGATTGGGCACAAAAGTGGGACTCGTTGGATCACCAATACATATGTGTTAAATGGATGGTTCAGATTCTCTCGCCTAATGGTTGGCCACAAAAGTGAAAAACAATTGTGCTTAGAGTTGATTCAAGTTCATGTTCAAGCAAGCGCTTGAATGCTTTTGTACTTGAATCTTGAAGCACAATGTAAGACTTAACCCGAGAATCACATAAACACCCGTGAATAGTATTTATCTCTAATAGAATACATAGCACAGTTTGGATAATTTTGCCTATGTAAGTGGTGGTGTAGTTGCGGGATATCCCACACTACACCCCTCACTATATTTTGTAGATCTAAATCTAATTAATTATCTAAATTTCAAATATAAGTGCTAGAAATTTAAATAGACACAAAAGACTTTTTTACGTGGTTCGATCAATATGATCTACATCCACGATTCTTCACTATGATTGTTGAGGTTACATAAGAATTACATTTACAATCTCCATTAATGGATATTTTGTAGAGCTCTAGATCTAATTTTAGGGAAGAAGATGATAAAGAAAATAAATCCCTCTCTAAAAATATCTCTCTACAAAATATTTCTCTCTCTCCTCCCAAAATTATCCTCTCAAAATTATTCCTCCTTTCTCTCTCCTGCTCTCCTCTTTATATAGGTGTTTACATAGTGGATGACAACTCACATACAGCTCATATTCTCGCGAGCTCTTTGATAATTTCGCAGCTCTTGCTACCTTCTCGCGAGACACTCTCGCGAGTCTTGCTACCTTCTCTCGAGACACTCTCTCGAGTCTTGCTACCTTCTCTCGAGACACTCTCGCGAGTCTTGCTACCTTCTCTCGAGACACTCTCGCGAGTTAAGAAAATAATTGAATCTCGCACGCTAAGAAAATATGTTGTGCGATATTTGAATCCTACATCTTGCCTCTTTTTCCTTGAATATTGCTTGAAGAGCGATCTTTAAGGAAAAATCTGTTGTTATAGTAATCTTTGGTCTTTGTTGATGAAGGAACGAGCGGAAGAATACTTGACTTGAAAAGTACGTACTTGCCTCTATTCTTTTGCGATGTTCCGAAGCTTTGAGAAGTATATATGAAGTATCGTTTCTTGAATTATGCGAAGTATGAAGTATCCTTGAAGAAGTATATGAAGTACTTAATCCTCGAAATATATATAAGAAGTATGAAGTATCCTTTGAGAAGTATAAGAAGTACTCAATCCTCGAAATATATAAGAAGTATGAAGTATCCTTTGAGAAGTACTTAATCCTCTAAATATAAGAAGTATTGCGAATCCATCATGCGAAATTCTCGCTCCATGTTCTTTGCCTCATGCTATGCTGTAATGCAAATAAAAATTTAGATTAGTATTCAACATTTCTTTTATCAAAAATTTTCATTTAATTGCAAGTTCAAATCATTTTTCTTTGTTTTGATTTCCTTTGTATAACTTGTTTCGTCTCAAACGATAAACATCTTTCATGGAAATGATCCTAATAGGTACCCCCTTATATGACGCACTTTAGGTACATTGCCTCTTGCGAAATCATAAGGTAAATTCGCGAACTAGGGTGTACGCCATAAAGGTTTGCCCGCTACTACTCTCCATGTTGGATATCATTCTCATTTGAAACAAATCAAATATTTAAGGGAAATATATAAATTGATCTCACAGTGCGAGATATTGTTCTCGAATTATTGTAATCGTGAAATCTTTGTAATTCTGCGATTGTATCGCGTTTTGTAAATCAAATCAAAAATCTTTTATTTTTGTAAGTAAAATGTTTAAGGAAAGTGGTACTTAGCTTTTGTGGTTTGTTGTTGTCAATCTTGCGCAAAGAAAAACAAATGTGAGAAGTGAGACTTGAACCCTTGACCCGCCTCTTGCATATTCTCGCACCATACCAATTGTGCTAATCCTCATTTGCAAAATTAACTTGCGAGATAATCATCAACTTTCTTCTTTGCGAGATAAGCAAAGTCTGTGCGAAATTTCGCATAACAAAAATAAATGTGCGAGAGCAAGAATTGATCCTGCGACCTCCTTGCTTGCATTCATGCCTCCGACCAACCGTGCTAGCCCTGCCTCTGCGAAGTGTTTCTGCGAAATAATCACTTACTTTCTTCTTGCGAGATACTGTTGCGAAAAATCCATGTGAAAAATACACGTTCGTTGAGACTTGAACTCGCGACCATGAACTCATTAACTTCGCAGGTGACCAACTGTGCTGCCTCTTGCTTGCGAGATAACGAAACAACCTTGCGAGATTATACATTTTTTTTTCCCTTTTTGCGAAGCCAAAAAATTCTTTGCGAGGAGGGAGGTTCGAACCCGCGACCTCTGGTTTATACTCTTCGCCAGTGACCAATTGTGCTAGCTGCTGTTTGTGAAAGAAACACACAATACTATAACTTTATTCACTTCTTCGCTCTCGGAAGTTTAAAAAATATGTAAAAGGTGGGATTCGAACTCGCAACCCCAAGCTTGTTCTCTTCGCAAACGACCATCTGGGCTACTTGTTGTTTGCGAAGGAAACACACAATGCTATAGCTTTATTCCATTTTTTCCCCTCTTGAAAGTTCAAAAATATTTGAAAAAATATGACTGTGGCGAGATTTGATCTTGCGACATCAAGCCTCTTCGCTCCAACTCAAACCATCTCGTGCGAGCTTCATTTGTGATAAAATTCACGGCGTTTTGTTCTTATCCTTTTCTTCATTCTTCCTTTATTTCCTTCAACAATTTTCCTCTTTTCTTTTCTCTCCGAATATGAAATCTTCCATTAAAAAATTAGCTTTCTTCCTTGAATTTCATCACAACAACCTATTTTTTTTTTCCTCTTCCTCTCTTCATGTCTTTGAATTGTTGACGGTGTTTTCTCCCTGAAAGTGTGATTTATTCCATAAAACTTCCATTTTTGAACCCAAATTTTGTAGATCTAAATAATAAGTATGAAAAGTAACTACTTTTCATGGAAATTTCTCTTAAAGTTTATAGATCCAATTGAATTCATCACCAACAGTAGCCGTTTTTTCTAAACTTTCTTGAACCAACAAGATTAGGTCCCTGTTTCTAGCGCATATGTAGTTGCGGGATATCCCACACTACACCCCTCACTATATTTTGTAGATCTAAATCTAATTAATTATCTAAATTTCAAATATAAGTGCTAGAAATTTAAATAGACACAAAAGACTTTTTACGTGGTTCGATCAATATGATCTACATCCACGATTCTTCACTATGATTGTTGAGGTTACATAAGAATTACATTTACAATCTCCATTAATGGATATTTTGTAGAGCTCTAGATCTAATTTTAGGGGAAGAAGATGATAAAGAAAATAAATCCCTCTCTAAAAATATCTCTCTCCAAAATATTTCTCTCTCTCCTCCCAAAATTATCCTCTCAAAATTATTCCTCCTTTCTCTCTCCTGCTCTCCTCTTTATATAGGTGTTTACATAGTGGATGACAACTCACATACAGCTCATATTCTCGCGAGCTCTTTGATAATTTCGCAGGCTCTTGCTACCTTCTCGCGAGACACTCTCGCGAGTCTTGCTACCTTCTCTCGAGACACTCTCTCGAGTCTTGCTACCTTCTCTCGAGACACTCTCGCGAGTCTTGCTACCTTCTCTCGAGACACTCTCGCGAGTTAAGAAAATAATTGAATCTCGCACGCTAAGAAAATATGTTGTGCGATATTTGAATCCTACATCCTACATCGTACTTTTCAAGTACAGTATTCTTCTGCTCATTCCTTCATCAACAAAAACCAAAGATCACTACAACAACAAATTTTTCCTTAAAGATCGCTCTTCAAGCAATATTCAAGGAAAAAGAGGCAAGATGTAGGATCATAATATCGCAATGGATAGGGCTCGCGGGATCAATAAACGACTATGTATCGCGAGGGAGTCGCAGAAGCTAAAATAAACGACGCGATGGGAAATAACGACACACAAAATAGCCGAAAGACATGAAACCTGGCGAGGGATAAGAAGTGTCGCGAGATTGAATAGTTGTACACTGCGACACTTCGCGAGACATTCCCGAAAATAAAGGATAGCTTAGTTTGTCATCCACTATGTATTACCCTATATAAAGGGTCGAGTGAGTCTCAGTAAAGGGAGAGATCTTTTTAGAATTGTTAGGCAAGTCATTAGGAGAGAGAAAATTTAAGAGTGTTGTAACTTCTAAGTGTAATTCTATTTTCTGTGTAAAGACTTCATGAATTCAATCAATAAATGTTCTTGTTCTTATATCTTCTAATGGATTAATTAGGCAAAATTGAGTAAGGGGTGTAGTGTGGGAAATCCTGCTACTACATATGCGCTAGAAACAGGGATTGAACCTGTGACCTTGTGGTGCGAGATTCAATTATTTTCTTAACTCGCGAGAGTGTCTCGAGAGAAGGTAGCAAGACTCGCGAGAGTGTCTCGAGAGAAGGTAGCAAGACTCGAGAGAGTGTCTCGAGAGAAGGTAGCAAGACTCGAGAGAGTGTCTCGAGAGAAGGTAGCAAGACTCGAGAGAGTGTCTCGAGAGAAGGTAGCAAGACTCGCGAGAATGTCTCGCGAGATGGTAGCGAGAGCCTGCGAAATTATTAAAGAGCTCTAGAAAATATCCATTAATGGAGATTGTAAATGTAATATCAATGTAACCTCAACAATCATAGTGAAGAATCGTGGATGTAGATCATATTGATCGAACCACGTAAAAAATCTTATGTGTCTATTTAAATTTCTAGCACTTATATTTTGAGATTTAGGTGATTAATAAGTTTAGATCTAGAAATTATTATCAAGATATAGTGAGGGGTGTAGTGTGGGAAATCCTGCCACTACAGGTGGTTAAGATTTACTCTCACAAAAGATAAATCAACGGTTACGGATGCTCCCACCAAAAATAAACTTACACCCATTAAATTGGTATCTCATTAATTGCTCATGATGAAAGGTTTATTAAAAATTCATATCCCTTAATTAATTTAATAAATACATAATTTCATTAGTGAAACTATTAGTAGTTGTTTCTCACAAGTGATGGTTGTGATTGAGTTTAAAAAAATGCATCTAACGGACAAAACTTGCTTATCATATCATTAATGTCTCATTACTTTTTACAATAAATATTTTATTATGTAATAATAAATGTTATATTAAAAATTATAATGAATGAATTACTTCATTAATTATTATATAAATATATTTTTATTGACTAATGCCTAGATTTGCTAACAATTATATAAGTGGAGTGGTGGTCGTGGTGGAGTCGGTGAGCAGTGGAGATGGAAAAAACGTTATGGCATTATGGACAGTGGTGGCGTTGCATCAAAAAAAAAAGACAGTGGTGGCGGAAGCTGTTTCGGTAGCAAGAGTGGTGGTGGTAACTATTGATGCGCGTCGTTTACACAACAAATTATTCAAGATATTTCCCACTAATTAACTGGTAATATAGCGGTAGTAAGAGATCGTTCCCACAGAGAGCTGTGTAATTGATAGGTTATTTGATCAGCAAAATAAAGTAAATAACGAATGGGGATTGGTTTAAAGTGAAATAAAAAGAATAACAAATAAAAGAAAGATGATTAAGGAATCATTCGCCGTCACTGGAAAGAAACTTAATAAAAGTACTTGTTTATTTCTTGTAGAATTTCTATATAACCAACCGTAGAATAGCAATAAGCTCTGCTATCCTCAGAATTCCTGTTGCCACTGGATAGTGAAGCGCTCGACTACCGTTCTATCCATCTCGAGCCACCATGAATAAGCTCTCAAGATGTAACCCACCGGATGCATTACGTTTTGTGAATTAGGTTGATCCTAGCATCGGACGCATAAGCTCGGTCCTCGCTTACTAGTGTCATCTCTATACACAATTGCTTAACAGAATCCCTCTGTCGGCTTTTTGCGATGTACTACTTATGTAAGGAATAGAGTGACTATTACACGTATCACCAATCCCAATACTAGTAGAAGAATTACTACCAGGTTAATTCAAATGGCCAGTTGAACAACCCAGTAGTAATCTTAGACGATAAAATTAATAGAGACAATCGACAAGAAAAATCAACTTAAAATAAACTTGTAAAAAGAATTAAAGTTTCATAAACCAGGACTTTGAAATCATACCTTAACCAATAAAAATTCAGCTACACATGGATTTACTAAAACCCATGAAAAATATGTGAAATAAGAAGAAGAAAATAGCTTGGTTTCCCCCTAAAGGGGTAAACCCTAGAATAGAATATAACCTCCTTTCTCTTCTTTTTCTCTCTCTATTTTTCTTTCCCAAAAAATTGTATTTCTAGCTACAAAAGAAATAATAAAAGAAGTAGTTGATATATCTTTCTTTGAGTTTTGGATGCTATTTATAGTCTTCGAATAACCTAGGAGATCCACAAAACTCGTACAAGATAAAAGATGCAAAAGTCGGTTGGCTTATCTCAAAATATGATTCATTGTGAGCGAAGTACTTCAGTGAAACGCAACCGCAACATCTAATTGGCTTAAACTTAAGCAGGATCCAAGTGTTCTCATCTGCACCGTCCATCTCTCCTCCATCGATGCTCCGAAATACACCGTGTCTTAAGCTTTTCCAAAACGCGTCAAACTTCTGCAAAAGTACTGCATCCAGGGCTCCACCACGTGCTCACCTTATGCCTTCTCTGACTCGTACGGCTTTTGGACTTCTGCAGACTTCTCTGTCTTGTCGGTCCAACAACAGCAGCTTCATAATTCCGTCGAGTTCATTAAACCATCAATCATATATCAACTCTGCCATCACCACAGCACCACCGAGAACAGCAGCAAAAGCTCATATCTTCCCTGACTTCTCTGCTTCGAACCATATAACAGGCTTACTCTTATGCTCGAACTCATCATAGCAGCATCCATCGTCAATGGCAGCACCTCCCTGTTTTACTTCCAGTTCACTGCCAAGCTCGAGCTCTTCTCTGCGTCTTCTTGCCTTTAATGCCGTCATAAAATACATCCACGTCTTTTGCTGCTATCTTCCCAAGCTCCAGTAATCGCGACTGCCAATCTTCATCATCTACAGCCATCACCGAAATCAATGGCAGTAACCCAACGGACCACTAAACGATCAATCACCAGCCAACCCAAGTCTTCTAACTGCTACTTCACCCCATTGAAACGTTCGATTCGAGAATCACTCAAAATCGTCACATCTTGATCATCATGATCATCAGCCAGCATCATCTCCCCCGAACCTCGCTCGAGCCCTTTGATTTGAAATCGACTCCTACCCAAGATTCATATCATTCTCCCCGAACCCAAGTGATGTATTCAAATTTGAATATCACTATTGATCAAATCCATCGCCATCGTGATCATCATGATCATCGAGTTAAATCGCCATTCCTATGTTCTGTTTAAGAACAAAGAAGATGAAGTGCCCTTAGTAATAAGGCGAAAGCCTTTAGTAATGTTTGAATTCTGGCTTCCCCCTTTGTAAAAGACTGGACTCCCTTTAGCACTTCCCTTGAACTTGACTACCCCTTAACAGGAAGGTGTCCCTTATCATCCGGTTGGGATACCAATAGCGCTTTCCTTGGAAAATGACCATTTTGTCCTTTGCTTATGAGTTCTTGTTTTGCTCATAACTTCTTCATACGAACTCAGAATGACTCCGTTCTTTCGCCATTGTCTTCGTCTTCTCGTCCTCTACACAATGAAAAGTAGAAATCTTGTATTTGAACGAGTTCCAATTGGTCTTTGGCCTTTCTCCACTTATAGCTAGCTTCTTTCCTTGCACAATTAAGTACAAATTCCCTTCTTTTGGATGATTTACCTGACAAAACACAAATAAGAGAAAACAAGCATAATATACAATAATTCGCAAGAAAACCAACAAATACTAGCATGGAATTGTCACTAAATATATGTGAAATATGCACTTATCAACTATTGGTGAACAACGGTGGCGGTGAAAAATAAAATGCACTCATGTCCTTCAACCATAATAACATGTATTTAATTAATCTTTTTTGTTTCTCCAAATCGAGTTAGTTGCATAATTTTAAACCACTATCACTTTATTGTTTGCTCATAGGTCATCTTTTATTTACTTTTCTTATTTTGATATGGCTTTGAATCTCAATCAGAACAAACGACTAAAAAAGAAAATTATGGTTATTTCATCGAATATAGTATGATTTATTTTAGATGTCCCACCTGGCTTTACGAGCACAATTGGGAGGAGATGGGCTTTTCTCAATTCTTCAATGAATTATGTTATTTTCATGAAGTTCACTTCCCCAAATATTATTTCCATGGTTATCTATCTTATTTATTTTTACTTTTTTTTTAAGTTAAACTTTGAAAAATTGGAACCCATTGAAATTTGTTTTTGAGTCTGATCGTTATTCTTATTCTTTTTTCGCAAACTCTCTTGCATTTGTGATTCTGGTTGTTTTCTCCTTATTATTTTTTGCATCTTCATTTTCAGATTACTACAAACCAAGTTCCTTAATGTTGGTGGAAATGAGTATTGAGTACTATGGCAAATTATCATATGGGATGCTTCAAGATGCCAAAGAATGAACTGAAACCATTGACAAAGCTCAGAGAAGATACTGGTGGAATAAAGACAACAAAAGAGGAGAAAACCCAATTGCTTGGAATGCTGTATGTAAACCAAAAAGACTAGGAGGAATGGGCTTTAAAAACACAAAAAAGTTCAATGATGCTCTTATAGCAAAGCTGGCTTGGAGGATGATCACTGAGCACAATACTCTTTGTTCCAGAATCCTAAGAGTTAAATATTTTCACAATAAATATCCTTTATGTGACAACATCACCTCTCAAGGCACCTGGATTTGGCAGAGCATCTACAAAGGTTTACAAATAGTGAAAAAATATTATATCAGAAGTGTTGGAGATAGCTCAAGCATCAAAGTTTGGAAGCACAACTGGATTGGAAACAAGAAATCATCTCAGCTCTCTCAGTATAACCATCACTCAACAAGCAACGCAACAGTTCAGGACCTGGTACATCAAGAAAGCAAGCAATGGAATATACATAAAATCAACCAACTCTTTAACCAAGAAGAAAGTAATGTTATTCAAGACATAAGAATTACTGAAAATGCAAAAGATGGAATTCATTGAAGCTTAACTAGAAATGGTTCCTTCTCAGTCCAATCCACATACAAGGCTTTAACTCATGAAATTAATGGCAATAATGTTAGCAAAGAAGAGCAGAAGTTTTGGTTGAAGATATGGAATTTAAAACTCCCATACAAACTAAACCTATTCTTATGGAGATGCTTAAAAGAAATTCTTCAAACAAGAGACAGAATTGGAAGATATTCACATCTGGAAGACTACAATTGCCCTTTTTGTGCCCAAACTTTGGAAACAGATGCTCATCTACTTCTGAAATGTGACCTAGCAAAAGTTGTTTGGTTTGCTATCCTGCCAGAAGCTATTCACTCCCAGTAGAATTTCAGTTCCTTACAAGACTGGATTAAATCTTGGTCCCAAGATCAGAGCATCATCTCCTTCAAGAATGAACAGAGTATCCTGTTAGCTACAGTCATAATGTGGCAAATCTGGAAACATAAATGCATAAAAGTCTTTGAGAACAAATACACTCATCCAAATAACATTATAATGTGCATCAGAAAAAAAAAATTGAAGTATAATATTCTATCTCATGGCACTAACAATGACTGCAGGATAAGAGTTTTGAAACCAAAGAAGAAGTGGGAAAAACCACCAGTTCACTGGAAAAAACTGAACTTTGATGCTGCATTTGATAAGGAAACTAAAATTTGTGGCATTGGTCTAATTCTAAGAAATTGTGCAGGAAAATGCTTGGAGGCCTTGGTGAAAGTGACAAAAGCAAGAGGCTCGGAACAAGTCAAGGTCTAGCTTTCTTTGAAGTCAGAATGGATCAAAACTAAATCTTGGAGCAATATCATCATTGAAGGAGATTGCAAAACAATCATTGAAGCTGTGACTTCAAATTTTGGTAATGTTTTGTGGCAGGATCATAATCTACTTTCGGATATTAATAGAATAGTAGAATCTCTTAGTAGTGTTAAATGTTCTTTCGTTCCTAGGACTAGTAATGAAGCGGCAGATGGACTAGCCAAATATGCCAAGAAGTTTGCTTGTAATCAAGTGTGGTCAGAGCAACCACCTAGATGCATCCTCTCTATTTTAGAGATGGACAACTCTGTGTAACTGTTTTTCTTTTTCTTTAGTAATGAATTTGAATTTATGATCAAAAAAAAAAAAAGTATTGAGAATCATAAATCATATATCATATACCAAATAAGCAACTCATCTTAAGGTTAACCACCTACGTATTTTGTTCTTTATATGAATTATAATGTGTTGTATGTTTTGCAAATCATCCATTTCATTCGTGCTCTGTTAATGTTCCCGCGTTTCTAAATTAAGGCGTTCAACGTAGGGAAAGAAACAACGAGCACAATAACACTTTCAAATGCTTTATTATTTTTTCCTACCAATCAGATAAGGGACTCATCATCTTTGGATAACTAATTTGTTAGTGATATTGTGTCTGTTTCCTCCTCGGTATCAAATGTATGATGTTAATTTAAGTCGATGCATCTAAAAGATTCTTTAAAAAAAAATCCAATATTCCTATTCGACTTTATATAATTTAGATGCTTTAATAGTTTAGTTCTATATTCACCTGCTAAGTTAAATGGCTAGGTCAAACACCCACCCTGATATAATCTATGGCTCATAATTTTTCTTTCTATTTGATTTCATTTCGCCACACAAATCACAAGTTAACCTTCTTATTCTTAGTCACTATCCTATTACTAATTGTTATCCTTGAATGAGTTACGCTTTATGTATTTTATCTCAACTTTGTTGTCATGGATTTTTAGAATTTTACTCCATTGTAGATCAGTGACAATGATATCATGGGTTTAAAAACAGTACTATTATAAATAGGACATATATTTCTTTTGCGCGCATGTTTACTACTATAAGATAGTGCAAAGAAGATATTGATAACGTACACATGTTTACCGCTATAATTTTTTCATTGAGACTGTTTTCCTACCCTACTAAGAGGTTTTCTTGGGCACACTTACATGATTTTAAATTTTTAGGTAGCAAACAAAAAAATAATGCCAATTAATGAATCATAATATTATAGTCAACAAAAGTTAAGAGCTAACAAAATTTGGTTGTAATAACTATTACATCCAAGAAATTCCATAAGGCATTTTACACAAAAATATTCCTTAATAAATGTTTTAGCATCATTTTTATTAAATGATGGATAACTGAGCCTACTGTTATTAGGTTAAGTGGTTAACCATTTGACTGACTAGCTAACCATGGCTTTGATGGTTATTTTCAATGATGTTGTAGTAATAAAAGGGTTATCGTTCACTCGGACTTGACGAGATTGATTTTAAGAATTAATAAAAGAAAATAAAAGAAAAATATATACAATGTCACAGGGATGAAGAGCGTTCATCGGGACTCGGATTTTACTTGACTTTCATATTCAAGTGGTTCGAAATTAATCCTAGGCAATTATCTCACAAAATAAAACAAACACTAACTCTATTCTTTGCCAAAGTAGATTTCATAAAACATTATCTCAGAAATCGTAAGCATGACGCATCAAAAGTAATTTAAACTAAGCATGCGACATCAGACAAAATAACAAATAATTAATAGAAATCATAAATCATTAAAAATCGGTGCAAAAAGTAATTAAGGAATTAATTTAATTTACCACATGATGAAATTCAGCTCCGTCCGTCGTCCCAGAGATGGGGTTTAGCTCATCATGTTGGAAACACGCTCAAAATATGATTTTATTGCTCAAATGTGCTTACAAATGATGAAAAGGAGAGATATCAAATAAAAACCGGGTTTGTAACAGTTATAAGTGTTACAAACCGAGCTGTTAAAGAACGATAAAACCTTTACTGTCAGCTAATATCTTGTTGATTTAAGTCCGCCTCCAAACTATGACCCACAACAGCGAGTCGTTAACACTGTTTAAGAACGACGGTTCCTGGCCGTCTGTTCTTCGTGTTCTTCATCTCCACAGGAGCAGAAAAAATATGCTCTGCAACTTTGATTTCTCAACCTATTAACGCTCTAAACTCTCCCCAAGCTCTCCCCCCTTCTAATCGACCCCCAGCACTCTTTATATACTAGTCAGGGCCTCAAAATCTCTTCATTCCTCCCGAAAATTCTTCCATTACTCGGCAGTGAATGAAAAATATTCTCGAGATAAATTTCTTCCCTTTTTTATCTCCTCCACGCTGTTTTCTCTGGCAAGCATGATTCTACACGTTCATTACTCTTCCCAGATAACATAAAACACGCTGCTACCCACGTAGAATCTCATCGGCACGTACAATCCCGTGAAAACTCTCCCCATGCACGTATTGCTCTGATTTCTTCTCACGGATTTTTCAGCCAAATTTGATCGACCAAAACACTTGTAATAGCTTTATACATGTCCCAGGAACAATCCCACAAATTTTCAGCCATTTAATCTCCCTATAACACGTCCAAAAATCCAAACAAAAATCTGCCAGTGAATGTGAATATTTTCCCGCCAAAACCAAATTTGAAATAGAGAGGATGAAGTGCCCCGATCCAAAACATGGGCGCCTTTATCAGCTGGGGTGCCTGGGGTGCCCTTATCCAAATTGAGGGTGCCTTTATCACTTTTCTCCCGGGGGTCCAAATAACACTTTTTGAGCAACTTTTTCCACACAAGTGTATTTCTCCAAAAACACCTACACACAAATAAAAACCAAAATTAGTACAAAATCGAGTGCCAACAATATATAGTATTGAGATCAAATTAGACACAAAAATGTGTCTATCAAATACCCCCAAACTTATTATTTGCTAGTCCTCGAGCAAATTTATTCTAGAAAATAAAAATCATTTGAACCCCTAGGTGGCCCTAGTGGCGGAGTGTTGTCTCCTGAGGGTTTTACCAGAGGTGTACCCACAAAACCTTTACTTCTAATTGGTCACAAGTATCCAAAGAGCTATGAGGACATACAAATTCTCGACCTATCTCCAAGTGACTAGAATGCCGGAGAAATTAATGGTGTCGGCTCTAAAGCCGATCAAGAAAAGGGGAGACACATCTCGCAACACCGCTAGATAAAGAGATATCCGCTACACAAATAGATAAACATTGTAAGATGCGTCCGCTGATTTACAGCTCGACTAAGATTAGGAGAGAGAAAAAAATAAGAGGGACATCTGCTACACAAATGGACTAATTACGTGTGATGAGTTAAACCAGTGCTAGAAAGATCTTGTGCCAGATTGAAAGCGGACTAACAAAGCAACCAAATGTATCTTTCTTCGACTCTCTCATAGTGCTCAGTAGAAACAACGTCTTCTTCGGCTTCAACTGTTGATGATAAACTCTTGAACCTCATAGAACCTTGACAATTAACTTTTCTCTTTAACATAAAAATTTCTACTTCCCTATGGTTTTATTGAACAAAGACTAATTATAGAACAAAAAGAACGTAATGATGATTTTTTTTTTATTTTTTTTTTTTTAGACATAAGACAAAAATTTACATGGCCATCACAGAAAGGGATTTAACACTTGGATCTTCGCAACTTGTAATGTCTTAGTATCATGAACTTCAACAACTTATATCATTTGATTTTTCTTGTTCTTATAACTTCTTGTAACCCTTGATTTTGAATTCTGATTTTCTATTGTTGCTTCTAAACCTTAAACGTCTTCAACTTTTCATAGATTTTGATGTCGCCCCGTTTGTTGATGATAATAAGTTTCTACTGAGAGGGAGTTGTAATCAAGTAACTAAGACTACATTGTGAGGTTGCTTTGTCTTTCTGGCATTTCCTGACCTACTTGCCTTTCTATCATGGATGGCTAGGTCCATCACGGTTACCCTCTAAAAGGAACAAGTTCTCTCCTGAATTTCAAGGATCTCAATGTCTTTTTCTCTAATGTCTCAATAGATTGTTATCCCTAGCATTCCAATTTCTATCTTTTCGGTGAGAAACAATATGTAAACTTAGCTAACCGGATACCATGTGACGCTAGAAGTTTCAAAAATGCAACTAAAAAGTTTCTCCCATACCCCCAAACTTAAATCTAACATTGTCCTCAATAATCTAAAGATGAAATTAAAAACATGAACAAGGAGAAATTGTTACCATTTGAAGCAAAGAGTTTAAGGAAAAATATTACCGTGTTGCAAGAGCATGGGTTACCTCCCAAGAAGTGCTAAGTTTAAAGTCTTCATCCAGACATTGGAAGGGTTTAGTCACCTCGAAGAATCATATAGTAGCAGCCGAAATAACTGCGGGTCATCTGGATCAAAAAGTGCTAACCACGAGAAGAGGAGACTGCAACAGACCAGGAAGATATCTAACACACCCTTATCTATTTTTAAGACAACTACATCTAGTTGTGGTTCGGGTTCAGGCTTTATAAAAGGGTCTAGATAACATATTTTCATGGGTTGTGTTTCCTCATGAGTTAGATCCGAATGTTCAGGTTCTAGAGTCTGGAAAAACTCAAATAAAAACTTAGAAGCACATAATAATAACCTGAATAATTGAGGATCCTCTAAGTCAATCAGTTTTGACTTACACAGTGACCACAATTAGATTGGTGGTCTTCCTTAAGCAAATGTGTCGACCCTAATATCCTAAAGTAATTAGGTTTAGTCTCAAAACTTAATAATTTACACATCTGAAACTTATACGTTCCCACAATTGGAAGGAAGGTTTTTGGTGGGAAAACAAAATCAATCGTGGTATCATAGCCTGGGTTAACCACATCAACCAGAGGATGGGTTTCTAACAACTGAACTTCTTTATGGACATAACTAGGTTCGGAAAAAGTGTATGAAGATAATCTTGTAAAATGGTTGAGGCACGGATGTCCAGTCCTAAGTGAGGGGACTTTCTGAGAGTTAAAGGTAAGGCACTAGGAGAGTGATAATCACCCCCAAACTTAGAGTTTTCAGTATCTCTAGATAGACTGGTCACAATTTCCCTAATTTCTAGAACATCAGACTCCTGAAAATGGTCAATTGATTCTTCTAAGTTATTATCAGGTAATGCATCCTTACTCATCTCTACGAGTTTATTGTCTTCTAAGACTAGTATTTCTAAATCACTAGACTTTAAAACAGTATTCTCAGGGTAAACTCTTTCCTCTAAACCATCATCACAATCATATAAAGGATTATCAAAGTAAAGTTTCTAGTAAAGGCTCGTTAACTAAGGTGTTAATCATAGTTACTTCCTCTGATTCACTAATAGGCACATCAAATAATGGATTATCCAACATATTGTAGGCTAAAGGATCATGAACTACATCGTCTAAAACGGTGGCATCTCTAGTCAAATCCTCGTCCTTTCGAATAGGTGAATAATTATTAAAATTATTGGGATTTGAACCATAAATAGTACTATCATTATAAAGTTCAATCGGAGTAATAAATTCCTGATCACTATGCCTATTTATTTGGAATTCTTCATCAACACTATCCTCATCATAATCATTATTATAAAAACATGAAAATGATCGAACCTCATCTAAACAAGTAGTGTTACCAATTCTAACCTCGTCACCTTGATTATGTGAATAACTATCTTCATTCTCAAAGGTATTATTGGATACACTATATTAGAAATTCAAGTTATTTCGAGCAATACTTTCATTCGTCTCTAACTCAAGTCTACGTGTCGACTCAGCTATCCTCTCAAGGGTCTCTTCCAAAGAAAGCTTTCTTTCGTCATAAACTAAGTTATTCATCTTAGCTAACTTACGTGTCGTCTCCTCTAATTTCCTGAGAGACTCTTCTAAAGGAGAAACATAAGAATTTTGCTCGTATGACCCGTGCGTGTGTGGATAGTAATTGGGCACATCATGGTATGAGCCATAACCTTGAAAAGGTTGATGTTCCCAACCACTATTCACACTAGGGAAAAAATATTAGTCCTTTGGTCAAACACCTTTTCCGTTTTGGTCCATAATTATTTAAAAATACAGAAATGGACAAAAGTACCCTTCCATGTTAATTTTTTACTCAATTTTTTGTATCGATTCATTCCGAAAATGAATTTCATATAACAACATATACAAACCGGGACTTCATTCCAAAATGAAGTCCATATAAAACCTTTTTTTTCCTTCATATCAAAACCTATACAAACCAGACTTCATTCCGGAAATGAAGTCCATATAAAAACCTATACAAACCAGACTTCATTCCATAAATGAAGTCCATATAAAACATATACAAACCAGACTTCATTTCTGGAATGAAGTCCATATAAAACCTAAGAAAAACAGACTTCATTTCTGGAATGAAGTCCATATAAAAACTTAAGAAAAACAGACTTCATTTATGGAATGAAGTCCATAAAAGCCTAAGAAAAACAGACTTCATTCCAGGAATGAAGTCCATATAAAACCTAAGAAAAACCAGACTTCATTTCCGGGAATGAAGTCCATATAAAACTTAAGAAAAACAGACTTCATTCCAGGAATGAAGTCCATATAAAACCTAAGAAAAATAGACTTCATTCCAGGAATGAAGTCCATATAAAACATCAGCAACATCATCTTCATCTTCTTCGACGTCTTCAACAGCAGCAACAACATCGTATTCATCATATTCATCTCATTTTCTTTGATGTCTTCAACACCAGCAGCAACAACAACAAACATCTTTGTCGTCGTCTTCAACACCAGCAGCAACATCTTCATCTTCTTCGTCGTCGTCTTCAACACCAAATTTGACAACAACATATCACGGATCTAGATTTGAAAAACAGATCATGAAATTATAGAGAATAGAGAAAAGAGAAACATATCAACAATAGCAACAATGATCATATTCATCGTCTACATATCAAGAAACATATGTATTAATCATCACCAACATCAATTCGTCTTCATCTTCATCCCACACCATTGTTACAGCATCAGGAAGAACAAAAAGAAAAGAAAAGAAAAAAGAGAGAGAATGTGAATCTGAAAATAAAGATATTTTCTAGGGTTTTTCTATATATATGGTCCCAAAAGGATAGTTTTGTCCTTACAAGGTGAAATTTACATCATCCATGACATCAGCCTAGGACCCAACAATAATTTTTAGGACCAAACTATAATTTATATTACCAAATAGGACCAAACAGACATTTGACTGGGTCAAATGGACTAGACTCTCTCTAATATATTATTCCTAGGACCTAATGGTATTTCCTACTTCACACTATGGTCAAAGTAGTAACGTCCATTTCGAAACTCAGTCGGATAATCATTGTATTGGCTGTTATAATACCAGTTTGACATCCTAACTGCAAGGGAATTCTACGCAAACACAAATAAGTCTGACTCGACCACAAAAAACCTACGATTTCTAGCAAACAAAAAGCATGATGGCTCCACTTAGATTGTTTCTAGACCCGACTTCTAATCCTTCGAAAAGGAATTCGTTACAATAACGAGCAAACCCCTCTCGAATCAATCCGAGTTTAAGTAAGTTGAATAGAGGCGAGGAAGGCTGCGTGGAGCTTTGATACCCAAGGCCTCACCGCATTACAAGGCGGCGCAATCACGCATTCAACTCACGAAATCATCATGAACTTCAAGTATGCTTAAAGAGTAACCAATATTTTTCGAATGACTTTTCCTATTAAGATCGTTACCCTATCGGTCTCGTTCTAGTCAGTATTTTATGCTTAGGTTCGCGTTTGGTTTTGTTTTCCTAAGGCGGGCAAGAAGAGAACGGTGATGAAATCCGAACTCTTATCTTGTATGGCCAGTCCTTGCCCTTTACTAGGAAATTAAAAGCAACCGTTTTCAATACCTCAACATATATGCATACAAAATCATCCAGTAAACCCGCTGGCAGGGGATTCGCGGGTGTTAAGAATTATTACCTCCTGTTCCCGCACGGGGATGAACCGTTGAAGTCGACTTCGGGCCACGACTCCTATATCATGTACGAACCCGAGGGGCCGAGGTGATATCGTAATCACCGTCCTTCCCTGTGCAGTTTAAATTTAAATAACCCTTCCTTAGGGTTTTAAAAAAAATGTCCAACAGTCCAAAAATAAAGTCCAAAATTAAGAAGTCCGAAAAATAAAAATAAAATTACAAAGATAATTACCTAATTACAGTTTCTAAAAATAAATAAAAAAATTAATTACACTATATACAAAATTTTCCTCTTCACTCCTTTGGATTTTCTCTCTTCTTTCTTTCTTTGGCTTCACTTTACTTTTCAACACTTTCTCTTTTATATAAGCTCCGCACCAAGTCTGAAAGCAAATAGAAAAAACCAAAACGCGTAAAAAGGAACAAATAATAATAAAAAAAAATAAAAAAAATAAAAAAACCTAAAAACAAATCTATACACAAGTCCGCGTCGGCGGCGCCAAAAATTGATGGTTATTTTCAATGATGGTGTAGTAATAAAAGGGTTGTCGTTCACTCGGACTTGACGAGATTGATTTTAAGAATTAATAAAAGAAAATAAAAGAAAAATATATACAATGTCACAGATGAAGAGCGTTCGGGACTCTGGGATTTTACTTGACTTTCATATTCAAGTGGTTCGAAATTAATCCTAGGCAATTATCGCTCAAAATAAAAGAAACACTAACTCTATTCTTTGCCAAAGTAGATTTCATAAAACATTATCTCAAGAAATCGTAAGCATGACGCATCAAAAGTAATTTAAACTAAGCATGCGACATCAGACAAAATAACAAATAATTAATAGAAATCATAAATCATTAAAAATCGGTGCAAAAAGTAATTAAGGAATTAATTTAATTTACCACATGATGAAATTCAGCTCCGTCCGTCGTCCCAGAGATGGGGTTTAGCTCATCATGTTGGAAACACGCTCAAAATATGATTTTATTGCTCAAAGGTGCTTACAAATGATGAAAAGGAGAGATATCAAATAAAAACCGGGTTTGTAACAGTTATAAGTGTTACAAACCGAGCTGTTGCAAAGAACGATAAAACCTTTCTGTCGCTAATACTGTTGATTTAAGTCCGCCTCCAAACTATGACCCACACCAGCGAGTCGTTAACACTGTTTAAGAACGACGGTTCCTGGCCGTCTGTTCTTCGTGTTCTTCATCTCCACAGGAGCAGAAAAAATATGCTCTGCAACTTTGATTTCTCAACCTATTAACGCTCTAAACTCTCCCCAAGCTCTCCCCCCTTCTAATCGACCCCAGAACTCTTTATATACTAGTCAGGGCCTCAAAATCTCTTCATTACTCCCGAAAATTCTTCCATTACTCGGCAGTGAATGAAAAATATTCTCGAGATAAATTTCTTCCCTTTTTTATCTCCTCCACGTTGTTTTCTCTGGCAAGCATGATTCTACACGTTCATTACTCTTCCCAGATAACATAAAACACGCTGCTACCCACGTAGAATCTCATCGGCACGTACAATCCCGTGAAAACTCTCCCCATGCACGTATTGCTCTGATTTCTTCTCACGGATTTTTCAGCCAAATTTGATCGACCAAAACACTTGTAATAGCTTTATACATGTCCCAGGAACAATCCCACAAATTTTCAGCCATTTAATCTCCCTATAACACGTCCAAAAATCCAAACAAAAATCTGCCAGTGAATGTGAATATTTTCCCGCCAAAACCAAATTTGAAATGGAGAGGATGAAGTGCCCCGATCCAAAACATGGGCGCCTTTATCAGCTGGGGTGCCTGGGGTGCCCTTATCCAAATTGAGGGTGCCTTTATCACTTTTCTCCCGGGGGTCCAAATAACACTTTTTGAGCAACTTTTTCCACACAAGCGTATTTCTCCAAAAACACCTACACACAAATAAAAACCAAAATTAGTACAAAATCGAGTGCCAACAATATATAGTATTGAGATCAAATTAGACACAAAAATGTGTCTATCAGGCTTCATCATTTTTATATAAAATAACCACACATTTGGAATGTCAATATCGTAGAATGTGTAGAAGTTTTGAGGTATTAGAGATCTTATTGTGTTATTGAATTCGTAAGAACATAGAATGTGATATTTATTGTTGAGTCCATACTGGGTTTTAATCTTTTTGGACAATTCTTCGAGTGGAAAAAGTCAACAAGGACATGGACATTTTTAAGGCCTACCCAACTATCCAAGACGAATGAACTCAAATGACATAATTTTTTAATAATTAACATAGTCCAATGTTTTGGTTTTGCATGGTCACCAAAATAAGGGAAATTCAAAAGTGCAGTATCATTTCAAATGACTCATAAAATACCTTTGTAAACTATAAAAAACTGTAACTTCTTTTTTTAGGAAAGAGAGTGTGAACATTAATTATGATAAATTCGTGGCTTGAGGATACAACTCTAACATATTTGAGAAGATGTGAAAATTTCAAATATACTAGAAATAAATCATATATGAGTACATGAGAAAGGATTTGTACACTGAAGACCGGAAATATCAATCAATTTTTTCTTCATTTTTAATAAGGAAGATAACACGAAAAAATAATAAATACTAAATCAAATATCCAAACGTCGAAAAATACATATCAAATAAAAATCATGCTCATGTCGTTACGGCACGGGTTAAGCCCTAGTATATAATATAATAAGAGGAGTTTCCTCAAAAAAAAAAAAAAAAAAAAAAAAAAAAGAGGAGTTGGGTTGCTTGGTCCAACGTGGGAATGTCTAAGAAAAGAGGTGGTGTTGACATTAAAAAGCTAAAGATTGTCAATTCTACTCTACACTCTAAATGGATATGGAGGTATGGTTCTGAGAAGACTGCTTTGTAGAGACAGATTATACACCAAAAATTTGGAGGTAATATAATTATAAACTCTTTTTTCCCTAATCCCACAGTTACACCAATTGTTTCTAGTTTATGGGCTGTGATGAGTGCCAAATATTGCATATTTATACATCTATTTATTGGCATTTAACTTATCTTTTGTGTTCAGAAATCAGATATTATCCTAGATTCTGTATTCTCTTTGTTTTCAAGAATAAATATTTGTATTAATTAATTTTGTGATTTTAGGTAATAAATAAAGTTCGGAGAATCTGAGGAGCCAAAAGAGCAGAAAATTGGAGAAGAGCGTCTATGGAGCAGAAAACCTGAGCCCGCGCGCGCATCAGTTGCAACCCAACAAGGAGCAACCCGTTTACAAGACATGAGCTCGAGCTATCCAAGACCCGGATCCAAAACCGCATATATCCTGAGCCGTTAGATTTTCCCCAGCCGCATCCAACGCTCGCTGCGACCTGCACTTCAATCTTCGCTGCATCTGCTCCACAGCAAAACCGTCTACCCCTTCATCCCAACCAAACCAAACAACCCCTTCCTCATTTCTCATTTCACCTTCTCTCTCTTCTCCCAACAAATTCTGAGCAACTCCATCCCCTTTCTTCTCCCGACCATACCATGGCAGAGCAGAGCCATCACCACCACTTCCATATCCTGTCACCACAGCAGCCGCCTCAGCCACCTTCACCTCCCCTCTAGGTAGAGCTATCTCTCTTTTAGCTTCTCCATAACCCTAGAAGCTAAATTAGAGATAACTAGAACTAGGGTTTGTACAACAACCCATGCATGGAGCTCTGAGACGAATTGACAGAGGAGAGCACGCGATTCAGAGAGTATGGGCGATTGGGTTTGCATTTATTTTCTGTTTTGAAGAGAATTAGGGTTGGGTATTTGCTGGTATAAATAGGGCTTATGAGTGTTTGTTTGAACTTATGCCTGGGCTAACCAGAGCACAAACTTAGTGTAATTTGTAGTTTAATTGTCTTAGTTATGTTCTAATTCCATCAGCTAGGGTGTTTGATGAAACCCCTGATCATATGTTGAGTTAACTCTTATTCAAAATTTGTGTCTTGTTGCGCTTAATTGAAATGAGTAATTGTATGCTGTATGGATCAAATGAACTTGTGATAGTTTGTCTTTGTAAGAAGACAAGCTATACTAGGAGTGAATTAGTGACATCGGTTGAATTGCTTTAGGAGTAATTAGTTAGCCAACAAACCAAATGAGCTTGTGATAGTTTGTCTTGTGAAAAGACAAGCTATACTAGGAGTGAGTTAGGATAGTTTGCTAAAGAATTCCTCCCCTTGAGGCCTTGAAAGGGAGGTATAAGACATGAATGGAGTATGTTTTGCCTTAGCATAGGATTATGAGGTGAAGTCTAACACCCTAGTGCTCTCTATCTGTTTTACAATTTACCTTGTTGCCTTAGTTTAGAGTCACCACTCAACTTCGGTCGTATCGACAATCACCCAAACATTTGTGTTACACCTCTAGAAATCGAGTCTAGTAAGCCATTAGATCATCTTAAGCACCACAAGTCTCTGTGGGATCGACACACCTTGCCACGCCTCCAACAGGCGATGTGCACTTGCAGTATCACAAGTAGGCATTGATGAGTGCCAAATAGTGCATATTTATACACCTTTTTATTGGCATTTTACTCATCTTTTGCGCTTAGAAATCAGATATTATCCCAGATTCTGTGTTCTCTTTGTTTTCAAGAATAAATATTTGTATTAATTAATTTTGTATTTTTAGGTACTAAATAAAGTCCGGAGAAACTGAGGAGCCAAAAGAGCGAAGACTCAGAGGCAAGTGTCTATGGAGCAGAAAGCCGAAGCCCACGCGCGCAACAGTTGTAACCCAACAAGTAGCAACTCATCTCAAGACATGGGCTTGAGCTAGACCCGACCCGCGACCCGGATCCGAGCCCGTCGACTCCAAGCCGTCGAGATTTCTATCTTCTACATCCAACGGTCGATGCCTCCACTCGCATCGGGTTCGCCGCTCCGTGCAACACCGGATCACCCCAATTCTCCCTCGACCGTTCGGATCGATCGCACCAGATCCAACGCTCGCTCCACCCTCCTCATCAAATCCCCGATGCATCCGCTTCCACAAGACAGACCCTATATAAACTCCCAACACCAAAACCTAATCTCATTTCTTTCTTCTCCACCCCACCACCGAGACACACCCTCTCCTCTTCTTCCCCGACCAAAGTTGCGAGAATCACCTCACCTCTGCCACCATCTCTCCTCCCGACAACAGCAGCTGCAACAGCCGCCTCACCACCTTCTCCGCCACCCTCAGCTCTATTCATCTCTCACATAGCTTCTCTCTCAACTCCTGAGGCTATGTTAGAGATAAATAGACTTAGGGTTTACTCCTACATCTCATGCATGGCTTGCAGAGGCGATTTGGCAGAGGGAACAAGAAATTCGGAGGCGATTGAAGCATGGGTTTGTGTTTAATTTCTATTTTAAAGTGAATTTAGGGTTTGGTATTTTGAGTATTTGGGCATGTATAAATAGAAGGGAATTGTGGTTGTGAGAGGTATGCCTGGGCTAGCCAGAGCACCGTTTAGGGTTAATTTGTAGTTTAATTTGTGTTTTGAATTACTTTAATTATGTTCTGAGTTTCTCAACCAGGGTGTTGTTGAAACCCACGATATTATGTTAAGTAAAAATTCATCTTCATGTTGTGTTATTGCTTTGTGCTTGATTAAGATAGAAATATTGCTAGCTAATTGATCTATTGCTCTGTGATTGGCTGTCTTGTAAGAAGATAGCCAATACTAGGGGAGAGCTAGAGAATGAAGTTAGGCAATTATCCAATAGAGACTGCCATGGAGGAGATATGTGCTTAACAATACAGAAATGATGCTTAGTTAGTTAACCAAAGGCCCTGTGATCAATTGTGCTGTCAAAAGACAGTTGATACTAGGGGGAATTGGTATGATTAGTTGACACTTCATTCATTAGAAGCTTCCTTGGGTAGTCACAAGAACACAACTTCAGTTGAGTGCCTTAGCATAAGATCAGGTGGTAGAAACCACCCTTGTGCTTTACAATTTACCTTGTTGCCTTAGCTTAGATTCATACATCATCAACTTAGTCGTATCGACACAAAGCATAACTACTCTGTCACTTTCTAGGAATTCAGTAGGTAAAGCCCTTAGATCACCATAGCACCACAAGTCTCTGTGGTTCGACCCTTACTTGCCGCGTCTCCGATAGACGCCGTGCACTTGCGGTTTATTACAAGTAGGCTTAATTTTATACCCATTCCAAGGCCTACCAAGTTTTTGGCGCCGCTGTCGGGGACTTGGCGCGTGCCTTGCTGATTTTTGGCTAGTACTTCACTGAGTTTCATCCTACCCCTGTACATATTCGCCTGCATTATTGTTTAACCTTTAGTAGTGTAACTCATAGTCATCTGTAACTTGTAACTTGTTGTTAACCTTTGCATCATCTTGTAGCTTAATTTCTGCATCTGTAAAATTTCTGTCTTTTATAGTTTAAAGCATATGCCATTGTAGCTGTAACTGTTATCATTCTAATCTGCATTGTAGTATAACTTAACCTTTCATTCCATCTGTTAGTGCATCACACATCTGTAATTTTCCTTTTCTTGTTTAACTTAGCGTAACTTGTAGTGTAGTTTGTAGCATCATAGCCCTGTAGTAGTGGAACTTAACATGTAGTGTAGTTTGTATTGCTTCTTATCCCTGCATTGTAGTTAATCTTCACTGTATATTTACTCATCTGCATATTTACTTATTTGCATTCTTTCTCTCTATAGATTGAGCTGCCAATAGCTCAGCTGCATCAGCTGCTGTGCTGCATTATTGTCTTGCTTTGAACTTGCATATCCTGAGAACTAAAGTTTTCTCTTGAGATATCAGGTACTACCTGTACTTGCTGTGCTGCTGAGCAAACCCAAGGAGTGGGAGAAAAAGGTGCAAAGCCCTGAGCAACCCCTGCACATCAGGTGAGTGGCTCCGCCATGTCTGTGTGCTGATCTGTATTGTTCATGTGCACAAACCTGCTCCCTTGCTAGCCCCCTGAAGCTGCAAGTTTAGAGCTACCCCTTGGAAAACCAACCCTGCTTTGCTTTAATCTATGCTTGGTAAACTCGTCTGAGCATCCTTGTTTGTGAACAACTACTCCCTGTATGACTGGGTGGAGGTACTCCGTCAACCCCGCACCTCTATGCATGCTCTCGAAACCTAAGGCTAGCCAATCATGTCACAATTTGTAGCCCGGTTCACCCGATAAGCTAGTTATTCTACTGCACAGCATACTCTTCCCGATCAACCATTACTCGGTTGAGCTAAGTTGCTCGTGAAACTCCCTTGCTAGCCCCACGAAACTAGCTTGTGAAAATCTGAGTTGAAGTCAATCGAGATAGTTGACATCAACTCAGATCGTGATGAGTATTGAGTGATTCTTTGATCGGGGCATCCGTGTAACAACATCCGTGAAGAATTGTATTGCACGAGCACAACCCATCTCGGGGCCTCGTGCTTTAAACCTAAGCCTCGGCAAACTTTGTGTTCACCTCCCATTTTGAAGGCCGTGAGTGTGATCACAACCCCGAGCATAGTCTGTTGATACTTTGTGGCTCTGCTTGGTATTGCTCATCCACTTGATTGTTGCTCTGCCCTTATAAAGCTGTCTTTCATCTTTGTGAACTCGTCAACAGCAACTTCCAGCAATTACCAGCACTTCTATGTGCTCAGTGCTGTGAGAAAGTGTGTCAATTTTGGTGAGTCTTTGCTATTTATGTTGTGCAACAACTAGGCTTTGCACACAAACCCTGCACAAAAACCTGCCCTATTCTGTGTGTGCTTAGTTCTGTGAGAGCTGCCAACCTAGGCTGTCTTGTATTGCTCCGTGTTATATGAGCACCTAAACTGTGTTGAGCTTAAACCCACCCTGTCAACCTGTGACCTGCCAGAGTTGTGTACAAGTCTAGCATCATTCTGCAACCAACTAGGCTTGGAAATCAACCTGTACATAAGCTGCTCTGTGAACCTTACTTGAGCTGTGCTCTTCTTGCTCCATCTCGATTTTGTGCAAGACCAACCATCACATTACTTGTGCTGTGCTGTGACTAAACCTGAGCACAAACCAACCTGGGCTCTGCAACTAGAGCCATCTGCACCCCTGTGTTGTATAGCAACAAAAAGCACACTTCTGTGCTTAATTCTGTGAAATGGTGTGAGTTTGTGCCAACTTCTGCTGCTGCCAAATTGGGCTGCCAACTTGCCAATCTCTGTGCACTGAGCTTGCATATAATCTGGGCTCTGCTCCCTTGCAAAAAAAAACCAAATCTTTCAGCCCACACCAGCTGGGACTAACTGAACCCAACCTGGGCTGCAACCCAACTAAGCCCACAAAAACCAAAACTGAAGCCCAAATTCTGGGCTGTGCATCTGGGCTCTACTTCTGGGCTGTGCACAAGCTGGGCTCTGCACTTAACTGAAGCCCAACTAATGGGCTCAACCTAATCTGGGCTATACATTTTTCAACCTAATCTGGGCTGTGCAACCAAGCTGGGCCAGATCATCTAGGCTAGAACCCACATTGTTGGGCTGTTTAACATCAACTGGGCTGTACATTCCCAACAAAACCAAATAAGCCCACAAAAACCAAATCAATCCCAACAAAACCAAACCAGCCCAACAAACCAAAGCCCACATAAACCAAATGAAACCCAATAAACCAAACTGAGTCCACTACAGCTGGGCTTTGAGTTCAATTTGAGTTGTTAAATCATGTCGGGATTTGGGTCTACATCTGGGGATGGAAACAAATCCATTAGAGAGCTTGCTTATGGGCATACTTCACAGTATGAACTCCCCACAGACCATAGTGATTTTAGGGAATATTATGCACCTTCTCAGGGCCCTGACCTTGAATATTCATACCCTAATCATTATGACCACATGTATCATCAACCACCATGGGAGGATGAGCAATTCTATCCTCCAATGAACCCATGTATGCACTCAATGGAAAACCTCATAGAACAAAAACAATGCTAGGTTTGAACTGAATGCAATGCATGACCATCCATATAGCAACATGTCTAGTGAACCTCATGCACAACCATGCACTTTGAATATCCATATGAAGCATGCATACCCACTAGTAAAGACTCTCCTTCAATAGAACAAATCACTATGATTCTTCAAAGGAACCTGATTGAGTTACGGAGAATGAAGATTGGAAGGAATATTATGATAGGATGTTTGTTATTCACGACAATTATGGAAATAGTGTTTCTAGTCCTACTCATGCAACTAACACTGAATATGAACCTAATCTAGAGGTAGATGAGTACACTGAAAATGCTACAATTTTGAATGGAGAGATGGACTTTTGTTATGATGATGATGATGATGATGAATATGATATGTTAGAAGAGCATGTATATACAGAAAATATGATGGAATCTTTTGGTTCAGAGACGTTAGGCGTCTCTTCTGTGAACCCTATGAATGATACTTCTTCTAACATTCATACATGTGATATTAACTCGAGCTTGGATTTGTGAAATTCTTCAGTGAAAGTGAGCATGCTTTACCACCTGTTTGTGACCTAGGAATAGCTGAATTGTCTGTTAACACAGATGATTCAATGCATGTGCCCGATTCCATGCCTAGGTTACAGCATGATATCTCTCCTGGTTATGTTGTGCATGAGAGTGATGTTGATTATGACATGGAGATTGATAAACTCTTTTATGCAGGTGCACATGATTTACCCTCTTCTGACTTTAGGAAAGTGTGTGATGGTACAAATGATTTTATACATGAAAACAACTTAGATGTACCTAACCTCTCTCCTGAGTCACAAATTGAAACTCCTCCACCAAACCTAGGTGTAGTTTGTCACAAAATTGCAAAACCAACTTTTCTAAGAATGCCTAATTTAGGCCTAGAGCTTTGTGCTTCCCAAGTCCTCTTGGACCATTTTGCATCAAAATATAACACTTTTAGGGAGCCACGGTTGGAAAGTGTATGTCTGCACTGTTCTTAGCAAAACTCATTTTGAGTTAGACCTTTTGCATGATGTACCTTTAAAATTGCAAGATTTTGTGCTCAAAAACACACCCGTTCACAAGTTTAGGTTTGGGGAAACTCTTTCACATTTGCGATCTTACTTGCACTTTCATTTTATATTAGTGTAAAAATTTGTTGATGTTTGTATATAGTTTCTATTGGGTTGATCCTCAACTCTTTAGATTGTTAGTATATGGTGACTTTTCATTGTATATAATCCAGTAGGACTTGTTAATTTTTCTTTTCTTGAATCGGTTGAGTACTCTTGTGCATATATTGTGCTAATCCGATATGATCTCCACGAGAGAATGTTGGATTCTAGCCTTGATTAATGAAGCTCTAACCGTGCTCCCGCCGACATCCGGTAATCTCTTCCCTTTCTCTTATCAGCATAGTTCTCATGGTATGTGACTGTTTAAAATTTTTCCTATCTGTTGACACATTGAGGACAATTTTAGATTTAGGTTTGGGGGTGCATTCGCATATTTTTGCATATAGAGTTTTTAATCTTTTTAATCTTTTATTTTCAAAAAAAAAAAAAAAAAAAAAAAAAAAAAATTTAAAAACTTAAAAACTCTTTTGTAAAAACCTCCAACTTTTAGAGATTTTAGAGTCACTAGCATGCTTCTAGCTATGTTTACATAGAGATTCTCAATCGAAATAACGAACTTGGAAGTGCCTAGGAGAATACAATCGGGTTTCTTAGTTGATTAGAGCGTTAAAGTTGGATTTAACCATACGGAGAGCGAATTAGGTGTTTGTTAGATATTCGGTAGTAGAATTGTGATCACCCATAGTGGAGACTACCCATTTTACATCAAGTGAGGCACCAACCTTCAATTTTTGCAACTTTCTAGAAAAGCTGTTAGAGTGTGTGTCACCGTACATCAATTCGGGTAGGAATGGTGAGCTACCCAACTTCGCACCAATTTCAGCACTACTTTTGATCTCTTGAGTGCTAGTTTTTGTCAATCATGAGGGTGACGTCTAAAGATGAAAACTCCTTCTAAATATCGATTTGTAGTTAGCATCACTCTCTCTCTCAATCAACAGACCCATAGAAACATATCATCGTCAGCAAGCAGAGCATCATCAGAATATTGAAAGAAAAATTGATATAGTCAAAGGTTTACGTGCAACAAAGAAAAAGAAAGGAAACTAGGATGAGAATTAATAAAATTTATAAAATCAAGACAATACAAGTTGTGGAAAAATTGAGTGATAAAGTCCTTTGTCCATGGAGTTAGTTATTTCATTATTTGATAAAAATACAAAGGCCCTGTGATCAATTGATCAAAGGCCACCTGATCAATTGTGCTGTCAAAAGACAGTTGATACTGGGGGGAATTGGTATGATTAGTTGACACTTCATTCATTAGAAGCTTCCTTGGGTAGTCACAAGAACACAACTTCAGTTGAGTGCCTTAGCATAAGATCAGGTGGTAGAAACCACCCTTGTGCTTTACAATTTACCTTGTTGCCTTAGCTTAGATTCATACATCATCAACTTAGTCGTATCGACACAAAGCATAACTACTCTGTCACTTTCTAGGAATTCAGTAGGTAAAGCCCTTAGATCACCATAGCACCACAAGTCTCTGTGGTTCGACCCGTACTTGCCGCGTCTCCGATAGACGCCGTGCACTTGCAGTTTATTACAAGTAGGCTTAATTTTATACCCATTCCAAGGCCTACCAGGCATAAGAATCAAACCACTTCCCAAGCCTACCAAGTTTTTGGCGCCGTTGCCGGGGACTTGGCGTGTGCTGTGTCGATTAATCGCTTTCTTCACTGTTTTTCCACTCACCCCTTTGTACATATTCACTTTGAATCATTGCTTTTAGTCCTGTTTTAATGTAACTTAGTTGCTAGTTTCTTTTACGCATTTGCATATTGTTTATTATATCATTGCATTTTAGTTTATCTTAACTCCATCTGCATTCTCATAATATTAGCTTTGCATCTCATAGCACTCTACATTTGAAGCATCAATTGTATGTTTTTGTCATCTCGTGCACATTCATTGAAGTGAAAGAAGGCAGTAAGATAGTAGTGCATTGCACTCACTATCACATTTAGCATTTGACCTGGCTTAAGCTGTCACTACTCAGCCACTTTGCAAAATCCCTGTGATTAACCATCATATGTGCTAACTGAATCCTGTGTAAAAGATGCTACCTGAACTGCATTCCTTCATCTCTTTTTGTTAAGCCCTGCACCTCTGCCATGTAGAGTAACTTAGTATAGTCATCTCATACCCATAGCAGCATAACTCATTGATTACTTGTAGTTGTTTACACCAGCATCAATATTGATCCCTTGCTTTAACTTGCACATTTTTGGGAACTGAGATTGTTTCTTTGAGTGAGCAATTAATGGTACACAACCCATCTTTGCTTGTGCAAACCAAAGGAAAGAGAGAAAAGGAGCATAATCCAGTAGCCATTGTGGCTTAAACCGGTTGGTCATTCTCAAATTCTTTCACACTTTATATCTTCATGAATGAATCCATAATAGTTGAGTTTCATACATGTATGCATATATGAACTTGTCACATCTTTCATGAACCTTACCTCACTGCGATTACTCGCTAAGGTTGTGCATAACCGAAAGTTCTTGAGCATCTTTGTCCAGGCACCTTTGAGCCACCGAGTTCAACTCCAGCCCCCAAGGTGAGTTTGAGCAAAACTGAGCTTAGCCTCGTGAAAACTAAGTGAGTTGAACAATCCCGATTGAAGTCAACAGAGATAGTTGACATCAACTAACCCTGATGACACCTTGTGCATGCTCTATTCTGTTGACAACCTGTTGAACCATCTACCCTGACTCCTTTGTGCATGTCTGTGATAACCTTTGAAGCTCACTTGTGACCACAGGCCCCCGCTTATTTGCATAAGCCGTGCACTGCCAACTGTCTTGTGCACACATTGCATTGTTCTGTGCTGTGTACTTTGCAAAAGCAACAACAAGCTCCCCTGTATGCTGCAAATTGTGTGATTACCTGTGTGTTAATGGAAATTGGCTGAACCATTTGTCTTTTATCTGTGAACCACTTAGCTTTCAATCCTATCTACCCTGTTGCATTTGTAAATTGGTTTTAGCAGTGTGTGTAATCTTATAGCATCTGAATGAGTAGTGTGTAACTTGAGTGAGCATAATCATCTGCCCTGTGCCTTTGCATATCTTGATCTGTTAAGCCTGCAAGCCTATTGAAACCCTGTCAACTGGCCCTGCAAACATCAAACTGTGCATCTGTGCAAAACCACAGCGAATAAATTTGGAACTTGTACATGATCTACGAAATTTGAAATCAAATATGTTAACACTCGTGTGGCATGAAAATCATTAGAAATTGCTGAAAATTGCTCATCTCTGTGTTTCTATGAACCAACATCTGTGATCTGTGCATGACCCTGAACTATTTGAGTGATTGTTGAATTTGCATTAGCATTTCATTTGTATGCCACGCACAAAACCTGCATATGCTGCACCTTGAGCACCTCATACAATTGTTTGTGAGTTTTTTTTTTTTGCGCATCTGCTAAAACAGCCCAGTGTTGTATTACTCTGTGCACACAACCAGCACATAGCATGAGCTGTGCTGTGACTTGCATGAGCTGTGCTGTTGCATGAGCTGCCCTGTGCATTTTTACACAATTGTTGTTTTTCCTATGCTCTGCACTCGCCAAAGCACCCATGTGTGCTAGAATTTTTGCATGATTTTTGTTGAGAATTGTGTTTTACAACTGGGCTGGAACCCAGTTCCACTAGGCTTCCCATAAACCAGTGAAGTCCACATAATCGATCAGGTACAAGCTGCTGGGTTGCATAAATCAACCCGTGCCCACTGGGCTCTGTTCCTGCCAATGCGTACTGCCGAAACCCACAATCAATTGTAAACCTGCAAAGCCCATAAACCAAAACCCACATAAACCAAAACCCACTTAAACCAAAACTTAGCCCACAACAATTTGGGCTTTGCATATCAACCCAGGTTTGCATTACTAATCATTCATTACTGGCTCTGCTCAAAGGCTGAAGCCCACATAAATTGGGCTGTGTAACTGGTTTGTGCAACAAAACCAAAGCCCACTGTCCACTAGGCTTTCCACAACAACTGGGCTTTGCACCCCTTGGGCTTAGCTCCCCTATTTTGAGACATCATTTGTTATACATGCTTGATGTGTGCTAGGCTATGGTTGTTTCTTTTTGAGTTCACATTGAGTTGCTAGATCATGTCGGGATTTTGGTGCTGCAATCGGGGATAAGAACAAATCCATTAGAGAGCTTGCTTACGGCATGCTTCACAATATGAACCCCCAGAGACCATAGTAATTTTAGGGAATACTATGAACCTTCTCGGGCCCCGACCTTGAATATTCATACCCTAATCATTATGAGCACATGTATCATCAACCACGGTGGGAGATGAACAATTCTATACTCCCCAACTCCTTGTATGCAGTCACTAATGGATAAGCTCATAGAGCAAAACAATGATATACTTGGATGGAAAATGCATGATCATCCCTTCTCTAGTGAACCATGTGCACAAACATATAATGATCACTCATATGAAACATGCATACCCACTATTGAAGACTCTCCTTGGTTTGAAACAGCTTTACTTGTTCTTAAGGATGAACTGAGTCATTTACAAAATGTAGAAAGGGAGTATGCCCATAGTCAACCCACTAATGTTGAATATGAACCTCACCGGAGGAAAATGAGTTGACTAAAAACTTCAATGCTTGTTAATAGAGATGAGTATGCATATTACTCGGAGGATGAATATGATATGTATGAAGAGCAGGTGTATGATGAAAATATAGTGGAACCTTTGGGTTCGAGACGTTAAGCGTCTCTTACGTGAACCCCGTGGAATGATACTTCTTCTAACATTCATACATGTGATGTTAACTCGAGTTTGGGTTTGTGAAATTCTTCGGTGAAAGTGAGCATGCTACACAACTTGTTTGTGACTTAAGAAAGGATGAATCTTACTCGTTGACACTAATGTTCTTATGGATCATGATAGTATTTTTGTGTCTGATTCCTTGCCCATGTCACAATATGTTGCCTCCTCTGATGATTATGACATGGAGATTGATGAATTGTTCTATGCTGGTGAGCATGATTTACCTTTGTCTGACTTTAGGAAAGTGTGTGATGGTGCAAATGATCTTATACATGAAAACAACTTAGATGTACCTAATCTCTCTCTTAAGGCCTGATTGAAACTCATCCACCAAACCTAGGTGTAGTTTGTAACAAAATTGCAAAACCAACTTTTCTGAAAATGCCTAATTTAGGCCTAGAGCTTTGTGCTTCCCAAGTCCTCTTGGACTATTTTGCATCCAAGTATAACACTTTTAAGGAGCCACAGTTGGAATATGTATGTCTGCCTGTTCTTAGCAAAACTCATTTTGAGTTAGACCTTGTGCATAATGTACCTTTAATTTTGCAAGATTTTGTGATCACAAACACATCTGTTGACAAGTTTAGGTTTAGGGGAAAATCATTCACTTGTGCAGCCTTACTTGCTTTCTCATGTTATATTTGTGTAAGGCTGTTGATGTTTGTACATATTTTCTATTGGGTTGATCCTCAACTCTTTAGATTGTTGGTGTATGGTAAATTTTCATTGTATATAATCCAGTAGGACTTGTTAAATTTTCTTTTCTTGAATCGGTTGAGTCTTCTTTTACATATATTGTGCTAATCCGATATGATCTCCACTGAGAATGTTGGATTCTATCCTTGACTAATGAAGCTCTAACCTTGCTCCCAGACATCTACTCTAATCTCTTCCCTTTTCTCTTATCGGCCATAGTTCTCATGGTATGTGACTTTTTGAATTCTTATTATCTGTTGACACATTGAGAACAATGTTTGATTTAGGTTTGGGGGTACATTTGCATATAGAGTTTTTAGTCTTTTATTTTCAAAAAAAAAAAAAAAAAAAAAAAAAATTTTTTGCAAATAAAAACCTCCAACTTTTAGAGATTTTAGAGTCACTAGCATGCTTCTAGCTATGTTTACATAGAGAGTCACCGACATAACAGAACTTGGAAGTCTTGGAGAACACAATCGGGTTTCTTAGTTGATTAGAGCGTTAAAGTTGGATTTAACCATCTTAGGAGGGCGAATTAGGTGCTTTGTTTAGATATTCGGTAGTAGAATTGTGATCACCCATAGTGGAGACTACCCATTTTACATCAAGCGAGGTACCGACCTTCACTCTTTGTGACTTTTCTAGAAAAGTCACAGAGTGTGTGTCACCGCACGTCAATTCCTGGTAGGAATGGTGAGCTACCCAACTTCGCACCACTTTCAAGCACTATTTTTGATCTCTTGAGTGCTAATTCCGTCAATCATGAGGGTGGCGTTTAAAGATGAAAACTCCTTCTAAATACCGATTTGCAGTTAGCATCACTCTCTCCCTCTCAATCAGCAGATTCATAGAAACACATCATCGTCGGCAAGCGGAGCATCATTGAGAATATTTGAAGAAAAGTTGAGATAGTCCAAGGTTTACGTGCAACAAAGAAAAAGAAGATGAGAATTAATGAAGTTTGTGAAAAAATTGTTTTATTGTAATGTTCATGCTTAAAAAAAAAAAAAAAAATGTTTGTCAAGCTTTTGTGAAGTTCAGAAGTTCATCATCATTTGAAGACCGAAGATTGAAGACGTTTCTATGAATGCTGAGAGAGTGATATTAATTGTCGATCGGGTGAGAAGGTAAATGAGTACTCCCACCCTTGCTAATGGTTGATTTCCTTTCTTAGAGATCATCATAAAAAGATTCTTTTTGTCCACACTTTTGTGGAGTCTCCAGAAATCATTTCGGAAGGTTATCCTTCTTACCTTCAACGTGTGTAGGATTTCTCTCTTTATTCCTAACGCCACACATGAGAGACTAAAAAACGGTCTTTTTGAGTGCAATTATCATAAAACCCTATTAGTGAGGCGGAAGTCGAGGCTTATGATCACAATCGAATCAATTCTTTCATATGGTATGGTTACTTCTCGCTCAGCACTTAAGGATGAGAATGCGTTCTTTGGTAGTTCTAACTTCATGTTACTAGCATGCAGAAACTCTATGTCCTCATAGCTCCTTGGATGCTTGAGACTCTTTTACTCTCTGAAGTTGGAGAAGGTTTTGTGGGTACACCTCACGGTAAACCCTCACGAGACTACAACTCGTCCACTAGGGACACCTAGGGGTTTAAAGGCTTAGTGCATACGCTAAATGCATTCGAGAGACTGCGACGGGGGTATAGTTAGGATTTCTTAATTTCCGTTTCACTTGAGGACAAGTAAAATTCGGGTTTGGGGGTATTTGATGAGTGCCAAATATTGCATATTTATACATCTATTTATTGGCATTTAACTCATCTTTTGTGTTCGGAAATCGAGATATTATCCCAGTTACGTATTCTCTTTGTTTTCAAGAATAAATATTTGTATTAATTAATTTTGTGATTTTAGGTAATAAATAAAGTTCGGAGAATGCGAGGAGCCAAAAGAGCGAAAAATTGGAGAAGAGCGTCTATGGAGCGAAAAGCTTTGAGCCCGCGCGCATCAGTTGCAACCCAACAAGGAGCAACCCGTTTACAAGACATGAGCTCGAGCTATCCAAGACCCGGATCCAAAACTTCCTATATCCTGAGCCGTTAGATTTTCTCCAGCCGCATCCAACGCTCGCTGCGACCTGCACTTCAATCTTCGCTGCATCTGCTCCACAGCAAAACCATCTACCCCTTCATCCCAACCAAACCAAACAACCCCTTCCTCATTTCTCATTTCACCTTCTCTCTCTTCTCCCCCGACAGTTGCAGAGCAACTCCATCCCCTTTCTTCTCCCGACCATACCATGGCAGAGAAGAGCCATCACCACCACCTCCATATCCTGTCACCACAGCAGCCGCCTCAGCCACCTTCACCTCCCCTCTAGGTCGAGATATCTCTCTTTTAGCTTCTCCATAACCCTAGAAGCTAAATTAGAGATAACTAGAACTAGGGTTTGTACAACAACCCATGCATGGAGCTCGAGACAATTGATTGAGAGGAGAGCACGCGATTCGAGAGAGTATGGGCGATTGGGTTTGCATTTATTTTCTCGTTTTGAAGAGAATTAGGGTTGGGTATTTGCTTTGGTATAAATAGGGCTTATGAGTGTTTGTTTGAACTTATGCAGGCTAACCGGAGCACAAACTTAGTGTAATTTGTAGTTTAATTGTCTTAGTTATGTTCTAATTCCATCGCCTAGGGTGTTTGATGAAACCCACGATCATATGTTGAGTTAACTCTTATTCAAAATTTGTGTCTTGTTGTGCTTAATTGAAATGAGTAATTGTATGATGTATGGATCAAATGAACTTGTGATAGTTTGTACTGTAAGAAGATAAGCTATACTAGGAGTGAATTAGTGACATTAGTTGAATTGCTTTAGGAGTAATTAGTTAGCCAACAAACCAAATGAGCTTGTGATAGTTTGTCTTTGTGAAAAGACAAGCTATACTAGGAGTGAGTTAGGATAGTTTGCTAAAGAATTCCTCCCCCCGAGGCCTTCAAAGGGAGGTATAAGACATGAATGGAGTATGTTTTGCCTTAGCATAGGATTATGAGGTGAAGTCTAACACCCTAGTGCTCTCTATCTGTTTACAATTTACCTTGTTGCCTTAGTTTAGAGTCACCACTCAACTTCGATCGTATCGACAATCACCCAAACATTTGTGTTACACCTCTAGAAATCAGTCTAGTAAGCCATTAGATCATCTTAAGCACCACAAGTCTCTCGTGGGATCGACCGTATTTGCCCGGTTCTATATTGTAGACACCGTGCACTTGCGGTTTAACAAGTAGGCTATAACGTAAACCCCATTCCCAAGCCTACCAGGCTGGCATTTTGAAATCTAGAGATCTAGTTGTCAAATGCACCAACCTGAAACTTGGAAATTGTGTTAACATTCTTTTATGGAAGAATACTTGGGTGGGTAATACTTCTCTGCAGACTTTATTCCCTTGCTTGTTAAACCTATCTAGAGATAAGAATGATGTTGTTATAGACTTGATTACCGATTCAAATGGTTGGAATCTCAACTTTAAAATAAATCTAAAAGAATATGAGCTTGGCTTCATTATTCAGCTTCTTGATCTAATTGGAGCTCTTAGCGATCATATCACAGATGGTTCAGATGAAAGGGTTTGGCTCAATGGGAAAGAATTTTATGTGGCTCAGGAGTATGATTCTTTTGATTTCGAAGGTTTGGTTGCTTTCTCGTACAAGCAGGTTTGGAACTTTCTTATTCTATTGAAAGTATCTTTTTTAGTTTGGACACTTTGTTTTAAAGGTGCACCAACTAGGGATTTTATCTACAGAGGCGGAAAGGTGCAATCTCCACTTTGTTTATTTTGTGCAACTGAACATGAAACAAACTCGCATTTGTTTCTTCACTGCAAGCTTACTAGTCTAGTCTGGAATCACTTCTTTGATAGTTTCGGTCTAAATTGGGCTTTTCCTGAGTTTGTCAAAGCAACAATTTGGAATTGGAGAACTGGTAAAGCAAAATCCAGAAAGCAGAAGATTTGGACTCTGTTATCTTTTGCAATTTGGTGGATTATCTGGCAAGAAAAAAACAATAGATGCTTTTCTAATAAATCTAGGAATAGTAAGCAACTTATAGTTGCGGTGAAGTGTACTATGTTTAAGTGGTCGCTTCATTCAAATCTTTTTGATAGTTTCCCCCTTTCGACATTAATTGGGATGCTTTTGTGAACTGTCCTTGAAAGTTTTTGTTCTTTTGATGTATCTCGGTCACCTTGAGTGACTGTTTTTTATTTTTAATATTTTTTGCCCTTTCGAGTCAAAAAAATATGATAAGCTTTAGTTTTTATAGCAGAGGCGTTAACGTGGATTACATTACGTTAGAATTAGCACAAGATTTAACACCATGTGATATTAAAAGTATATCATTAGTAACATATTTATGTTAAACTACGAACAATTATTCTTAGAGCTACTTTTATTACTTATTATAGTCATACATAAAACAAAAAAAAACGGAAAAAAAAAAACACGAATTATTTATCTTTAAAAAAGGGTCGAACGATGTATTCAACGGTAATAAATGTTTTGAGATTATAGAAATCAGTATATATTTGTTCGATTTTGATTTGCCTTTAAAACCGAAGCGAAACCATCGGTTAAACCAACCAATAAGGGCGACTGTTCTTATTAATCGTAGTTGTAGCTTTTAATCCTAATTGGAGTTCTTAACTTGTTGATTTATAGAATTACCTAAAAAACTCACCTAATAATGCATCTAACTAAATTCAACCAAGAAAAAAAATGGGGTTGTTGGGGTAGGGGTGGGGGTGGGTGTTCTTGAGTTCAACGAACCCAAATTCACATCACTAATCAAAATAATCAGAGTTAAATTACAATATGTTTCACAAACGAAAACATGTGAACGAATAACATACACTACAATATCCAGTAGGAACCCAATCAAAAGTACATATAAACTCAAAGCATTAACAAGTCAAAATAGTGGTAACCCATGTCAAGAATACCAACATTTTTTCAAGAGAAGTGAATAAACACTAAAGTACCCAAAAATCGTATCTGTTATGCATAGGTGTTATATGATAAAACTCGGATCTATAGAGATATTATATTATCACGGAAACCCAATTTTAGATTATACCTTGTTGTCGTTGTTGTTGTTGTCCAGTAGTAGTAGTCAAATAAACCATTTAATATGTATCCCCAAAACAAAGAAAGGGAAATATAAAGAAACTGAGATGAGGGTGAGAAAACATCGTAATCATTGATTGATGAATCGAATATCATCCATCATCCATCCTCAATCTCTTATTATTTTTATTCCTTCGTTAAAATCTCATAGAAAAAGAAAAAAAAAAGAAGTAGATACTTTTATTATGCATAAAAGGAGGAACCAAAAGAAAATTTACTTTGATTTACATAAGAATGTCAGAATGTTATTAGTTTACTAGAACCAAATAGTTACAAATCAGACCGACTACTTTTCGATACTAAGCCGAACCAATTTTATTATCGATAAGTAATGGTTTGGAGACCAATGGAACCAAACTCACGGTTTAGATTTTGGTTCATTAAAATCTCAACCGAAGTGTACCATGTGCGGGCCTAATTCTTACACTTTAGTCACACTCTTATCTAGTTGTACGTTTCTCGTGTAAGCGGTTTAGATTGTAATTTAGTTAGATGTCATTTCCCTCTTTTTTGTTGCGAAAAAAAATTTGTCATCACCTTATTTGGTTTATAACATTTTCTTTCATTAAGTAAAGTGTTTTCTTATTTTTATTATGGTATCAGGTGCAATATCATCTTCCATAAATTATTTTTAGAAAATAAATATAGATTCAGTTATACAGAGTTTGTTGATAGCCTAGCTACCAACTGGGCAAGAAAACTGCCATTGTCACAATTCGCATTGTTTTTGGCTAGGCAGTTCTTCAGTCTTTTCAAGAATGTGGTAGTATCTTCACCTAGCTCACCTAGATTGGTGAATGCCAAAATGCCTAGCCCGTATCCATGAGCTTCGCATGCAGTAAGATATTTGTTGCACTTCCGAAGAACTGCCTTAGCTATTGCCTGGTCGGGTGTGAAGTAACGGATGTCATTCGTGAAAGGTGATACTACTGTGATATCGAAACAAGTGTCCTTTCCATTCTCCCAATTATAGACTAGTAAATCAGCAGGCAGTAATGTATTGTTATTCTCATAGTAGAAGCCTAGAGATGCTTATTTACGAAACGCGGGGTACAACAACCACACCCAATATTTCGATTAGAAATCAGATGGACAAACTCCAATATACTTTCAAGAGAATCAACTAGACTCAATCTTAATAAAGTATATCAAAGAGTTATATCTCTCTTTCTCGATTCAATTCTTACTCAAGAAAATAGAAATTTGCGAGTCTAATTGAATACAAGAGAAATAACTTGGATGGTACCAAAGACCAATATCCAAGTGTCAATCAATGTAAATCAACAACCAAAGGTTGGATATTCTAATTTATTGATCTTAACGCACAACCTGTGATATTTCAATTATATAACAAAATATAATGCGGAATAGAAATAACACGAGACACGAAATTTTTTTAACGAGGAAACCGCAAATGCGGAAAAACCCGGGACCTAGTCGATTAAACACACACTTTGTATTAAGCCGCTACGGACACTAGCCTATTATAAACTAACTTCGATGCGGAATGTAGTTGAACCCCAATCAATCTCACACTGATCCAAGGTACGGTTGCGCTCCTTACGTCTCTCGATCCCAAACAGGATACTACGCACTTGATTCCCACGAGCTGATCTCACCCACAACTAAGAGTTGATACGACCCATCGTCGAAGACTTTAATAAACAAATCTTGTATCACACGAAAAGTCTATGTAATAGATAAATCTGTCTCCCACGGAAATACCTACAAGTTTTTGTTCTGTCTTTTGATAAATCAAGGTGAACATGAACCAATTGATAACCCGGACTTATATTCCCGAAAAACAGCCTAGTATTATCAATCACCTCACAATAATCTTAATCGACGCGGCGAAAGAAGATATTGTGGAATCACAAACGATGAGACGAATATGTTTGTGACTACTTTGATATCTTGCCTATCGGAGATATTAATCTCAAGCCAATCGTTACGATTGTACTCAACACGATAGAATCAAGCAAGATCGAAATCACACAACTACAAGAAAGTAGTATCGATGCCTGGCTTCACAATTCCAATGAAGTCTTCAAGTCGTTAACCTACGGTGGTCTCGATAGAAACCTAAGGTTAAAGGAGAATCGACTCTAGCTTATACAACTAGTATCACACAGGAGGTGTGGGGATTAGGTTTCCCAGTTGCTATAGTTCTCCCTTATATAGTCTTTCAAATCAGGGTTTGCAATCAATATTAGCTTAGTAACAAAGCATTCAATATTCACCGTTAGATGAAAACCTGATTAGATTCAAGTTAATATCTTTCAACCGTTGGATCGAAAACTTAGCTTGTTACACACAAATGAAATGAACGATTTTAGGTTTGTGTAACCGTACCCAAACATGTACATTTGTTGGTTCAACAATAGTTAACCAAATGGTTAGCCATATGAGCATTTTCATATCAACCGTATTCTTCTTCACCATAACTAGTTCAAATGACTCAAATGAACTAGTTAGAGAGTTGTTTAATTGTATAAATCTTATAGAAGTATACAAGACACAATTGAAGCAAAAACGATTTGATTCACTCGAATCGATTCATGAACTTTATAGCCACGGTTTGCAATTTGCATTCCTTAGTTAATATAATATAAGTTCACAAAAATCGTCTTTAGATATAACCAACTTAAGTTCCCAGACTTAGTTCGCGGACTTAAGTTCCCGGAAGGAGTTCACAAACTCCAGCAGATATTCTCGGGATGAGTTCACACCTCTTGTTCCGGTTTTCCCGATCAACAAAGTACGCATACTTTGGTTCAAGGAATAAGGACTTATACATATATGTGTTTCCACACAATGCTTAAATCCAACAATGGTTATATAATCTAAACTCTCAATTCAATCATTGAAACATTCTTAGAGGACGTTATTATATAGTTGTTATTCACAAACTATTTTTCGTCAAAGCAATTTTCAAAGTGATTAAAACATAACATGACTTTCGTCACTAGGTAAAGATGAACTTGGCCAAAGCGAAAGCTTACCAACACGTATTTCTAGAAATAGATAGGCGAGATAAACTAGGCTCGAAATAGCAAATGTGTATAATCAAAGTCTATATAGCAAAACGACTTTTGTCTCAAAATAGGAGATAGAGTAGATAGACTTTTGAGTAATAGATAAGTTCAAGTCTCTACATACCTTTTAGTCGATGAAGTTACACCAGTTCCTTGAGTAGTTCTTCGTCTTGTATGATGATTTCCATGGAGTTCTTGAGCTCAACTACACTTACTATCCTAGTCCGAGACTTAGCTATAGTAGACTAGAAATCAAGACTTATAGTTTTGATCACTAATATTGACAAACATGCTTGAGATAGCAACGCATGCGAGTTCGACCGAGCAGTGCTCTAACACTTTCCTAGCTGGAATACCGGCTCGAAAACAAATATCTACAAGGACGTCTCGCAAGATCATGGCGGAATTTAAGTCATACCTCGCTGGCGCAGTGAAGTGTGTGATCTCCATAGATGTCAATTTCCTTATTTCAACTGGTGCAATGGCTGCCTTCGGCGAATAGAGGGATGCCAAGACGATAACTAAGGACATAACGGAACTAACGAGGGCCGAGTGTCTGGTTAATACCACTGAACTAAAATATGACAATCAAACTTGACATACCAATGCTTGGTCGGTTCAACCGAGCAATGCTCTAACAATCTCCCCCTTTGTCAATTTTAGTGAAAAAACTCTTTACATATGGAGATTATAAGGATTAAAATACGAAGATATTACATTACATAACCATCTCTTAGCTTTATCTTCATGCGCCGATTCCAAGTTTCGACAGCACAAAGTCATGCAATTATTCAAAAAAAAATGTCGTTGTTGAGGCATTTGAATAACAAAAAATTTACCCACCCCCCACCCCCGCCCAAAGGTGATCTAGGCATATATTCAATCTGAACATATTTTTTATCCCGTTATGTATTATGAAATACTACACAACATTATATGTTTCTCCACCTTGATCAACGCTTCACTCTTTTATGTTTAGATATATATTTTTTAAAGACATATAATCATTGTATACTACATATATTTCTCCCTCTTTTTGTCACAAAAATGACAGGTGCGAAAAATACAACAAGTATTCTGAAAAGACCCTCAATTCCATTAGATTTCGATACAAACTATAAGAGTCTAAGCGAATCGGAGGTCTAACATACCACTTTTGATAAGCAACACTAAACTGAAACTACCGATAATAATTTTATTTAGCCTCTTACCAAGGAATAATCATTCGAAATAATTTTCTTTTTTTCGATAAGTCCAACTAAGATCAGGATTAACTTAGTTGCTTATCAGGATCCACTTATACTTAAATAATTGTACCTTGTTTTGATAAGACAAACTAAGTTAGTTAACTAGTTTCTTATCATGAACCAATTATACTCAAATAATTGAACCTATCTCGAAAAGCAAATCTAGGACTGGAATTAACTCAGCTTTCTTATCAGGAAAGCGATTAACCAGAGTAATCGTTCTCTAACCCGATAAGCCAAACAAAAATCGAAACCGATCTAGTTACTTATCGGAAAGAGATTATCATAAATAATTCTTCCTTTAATTTCCCACAACCACGCTCCCCGGAAAGATATATTATTAAGCACATTTCAAAGTAGAACTCTCCCATGTGTATGTTATTCCTTGAAAAACAAAAAGAATAACACGAAACAATCTTTACTAAAGAAAGGTTAATATTATCTTAGTCATTACGGCACAAGAGAAAGATTGAAACCGAAACAACTTATATGTATAGCGAATACGCAATTTATATAACATAAATCGATATTAGTACACATGTAACTCACATATGAGTTAAATCACCATCATTTTCTTATGATTCTTTGATATAGCAACACAAAAGATTAGATAAGAAATCCGCTAAATTAAAAAGTTACAAAATCATAAAAAGATAAGTCAATATGAGACCTAAACTTAGTTAATCAAAACCGAAGTTTATCTCATACACAGAAAGCAAAGCAGTGAGATATTAAATCGGAACAAGCAATTCAATCACAACTATAACAAAAATGACACAAGGATTTATAAATAAAAACTTATCATTCATAATTATTGATAGTTTGAATAAACTTTACACAAAATTCGACGTTTGTCAACAATTGATTATTTTATTCATAAGAACAGGTTTTCCGTTGTGGTATACTTCTTTTGAGTGGAAGACTTATGTGTATCCCCTGAAGTGATCCTTGATCAAAGTTTAGTTCTTCAACGTTGAGCAAGTTTGGTTCTCACTTAATCTTTTCAGAAAAATTTCTTGTTGTTTGACAAGGAGTCCTTGAAACTGGAGAGATTTCTCGAGAGAACGTTTCAACACCATTACCTCTAATTTGGTTTCTTCACAAGTACGAGCCATCTTGTGAAAAATCCTTTTCATAATCATAATTTATTATAGGATAAAATTGACCGATACCATTACAGAGTAGTAGATCCATTTCTATTTTAGTCAATAGAGTCATAGTAAAAAAAAGGAGTTGAATGATATCTTTTAGGATGCCTTTCTTAGATTCTTGCGAGAAAGCTTTGCATGATAATCCATATTGTTCATATTTTGATTAGGAAGAGGCAAGGCTCCTTGAAAACAAATAGAACTCTTAAAAAGAATTGTTGAACAGGGCAAAGCAAACATAGTTTCCGAAAACTTGGTCATTGATATTTGTAAAGAGAATATTTTTCCTGGTCAATAAATCAAGTTTCGCAAACTTAATAATACATAATTCAAAAAGAAAATATTGTCAGATTTTTTCAAGGATACCTTTCTTTTTTTCTCCCAAATTATTAAATGTTGTGCTTTATACACTAATCTCACCAGAAATAATTTTTTGAGCACAAAGTGAGATAGTGTATTCATAGAAACTATGTTACGTTAAAGTGAGCCAAGTTTGTGTCACTAACAGTTATAACATGTTAGTACTTGTTCGTATTCTTAGGAATTCTATCTCCTTTACATGAAGCAACGAACGTCATCAAAATATGAAGGTAGTACCTTGTGTAGAGAGAAATTAGAGTTTTGATAAAATTCCATATTTTTCAGTTCCAACACCTTCTTTGGTACCCATTTCTCTCGGATTTTTTGAGAGACAGTCTTCTAATTTCTCTCGGATTTTGTGAGAGACAGTGAAAAAGCGGGGGTCTAACAACCTCACCCAATATTTCGCTTAGCAATCTGTATGGACAACTCCAATATAATTCCAAGAGAATAAACTAGACAGTCAGACTTAATCAATGGAAATATATCCAAGAGTTGTATCTCTGTTTCACAATGTAATCGACAAATCAAACAAATAGAAATCAAGTGAGCACGATTATTATGTGAAACAACTTGAACATTACTAAAGACCAATGTTCAAGTGTCAATCAATTTATATCAACAACCAAAGGTTGGATTATCTAGTTGATTGAACTACGCACAACCTGTGATATTTCTATTATATAACAAAATATAATGCGGAAAAGAAATACCACAAACACCAGAAATTTTGTTAACGAGGAAACCGCAAATGCATAAAAACCCCGGGACCTAGTCCAGATTTGAACACCACATTGTATTAAGCCGCTACGTACACTAGCCTACTCCAAGTTAACTTTGACTAGAATGTATTTGAGCCCTAACCAATCTCACACTTATCCGTCTACAAATGCTCCTTACGTCTCTCGAACCCCCAGCAGATTCTACACAATTTATTCCCTTAGCGATCTCACCCACAACTAAGAGTTGCTTCGACCCAAATTCGAAGACTTGATAAACAAATCATCTCACACGAAAAATTCTATTGAATAGATAAATTTGTCTCCAAAGATAAACATATGAGTTTTGTTCCGTATTTTGATAAATCAAGGTGAACAAGAACCAATTGATATACCGAACTAATATTCCCGAAGAACAGCCTAGAAATATCAATCACCTCACAATAATCTTAATCGTATGGTAGCGAAACAAGATATTGTGGAATCACAAACGATGAGACAAATATGTTTGTGATTACTTTTTATCTTGCCTATCGGAGATTAAATCTCGAGCCAATCTTAGAGAAGATAGTACTCAATCACGATAGAAAACAACAAGATCCGATCACGCAACTACAAAGAAAATAGTTGGAGTGCGGCTTCACAATCCCAATGAAGCCTTTAAGTTGTTAACCTATTGGGTTTTAGAAAAACCTATGGTTGAAGGAGAATCGACTCTAGTCGCAACTAGTATCACACAAGAGGTGTGGGGCTTAGTTTTCCCGATTGCTAGAGTTCTCCTTTATATAGTCTTCAAATCAGGGTTTGCAATCAATGTTATCTTGGTAACAAAGCATTCAATATTCACCGTTAGATTAAAACCTGATTAGACTCAAGCTAACATCTTTTAACCGTTAGATCGAACTTAGCTTGTCATACACAAACGAAATGTACCAACATTTAGATAAAGGTAACCGTACCTAAACGTGTACACTTAGTTGGTTCAACAATAGTTAACCGAGGTTAGCCATATGAACACTTTCATATCAACCTTATCCATCTTCATCACAACTAGTTCAAATGACTCAAATAAAACTAGTTAGAGAGTTGTTCAATTGTTTATATTCTCATGAAGTATACAAGACACAATTGAAGCAAAATCGATTTTGATTCACTCGAATCAAGTCATGAACATTATAGCCACGGTTTGCAAAGATTGCATTTCCTTATTATATAAATGTATTAGTTCATGAGCAACCGATTTTAGAACATCATCCACTCAAGTATAAACTAGTGCATACCTTAGTGGCCGAACTAAGTTTGGGTTCAAGCAAGATGCGAACATGTACGCATACCTCCAAACTCATCGAGAAATTCCGGACCCAAACCTTACGCGATTACTGCGTGCCGTATGTACTTAGGATCCGGACTTTCACAAACCAACGAATAATGCATAGTGTATGCATACTATGGTTCCCTACATGGATTACATATATGAAAGTACACATACTATGCTTAAATCCAATTGTTCTAAACTCTCATTTCAACCATTGAAACATTCTCGGGAAGACGGGAATAGTTGTCACCCACAAACTATTAGCTTCAAAGAAATTTTCAAGTGATCGAATGATCAATACGAAACATTCCGAGTCTTCATCAAATGACTGTCTCACATAAATCATGTAAGATGTTACCAAGCGATTTTCACATGATCATCTTTTGACTTTCTTCAAGGATATAAGATGAACTTGGTTAAAGCGAAAGCTTACCAACACATATTTCAGATGTGCATAATCGAAGTCTATATAGATACGGATTTTGTCTCAAATAGGAGATAGAGTAGATAGACTTTTGAGTGATGGATGAGTTCAAGTCTCCACATACCTTTTGTCGATGAAGTTCCACAAGCTCCCCTTAGTAGTTATTCGTCTTCAATAGATGAACGCCGTGAATTCTAAGCTCAACTACACTTTCTATCCTAATCCGGGACTTAGCTATAAGTAGACTAGAAATCAAGACTTATATTTTTGGCAACTAAACTCGACAAACAAGCTTGAGATAGCAACGCTTGCGAGTTCGACTGAGCGGGTTCTAACAATCTCCCCCTTTGTCAATTTTAGTGACAAAACTACCAATACATATGGATTACAAAATAAATAAACTTTTGTAGCTTCTCATCCAAATGCTTGATCTCCTTGGTTTCTTCACATTGCTCAAATCTTCGCACTTCCAAATACCGTGCTGATTCTAGCGTGTTCAACTCTCAAAGATCAATGTTGTTGAAGATCCGTAGCTATAACAACGAGAAAACGGTTGCTCTCAATCATTGTTATACAATGTCATAGTATTATTACACAACATCAAAGTTCAATTGTATCACAACTTCGACAACAACACTATGGTGATATGTATCACTCCCCCTTAGTCAATACTTCATATCACATGAAAACCACTCCCCCTTACATAATGATCCGTAAACTATATGTATTTGTAGTGTGAACTACACATTAATTCTCCCCCTTTTTGTCAATAAAAATTGGTAAAGGTACGAAAACTAGTGGGATCCTAATGAAATTTCCATAGAGATACTTCATGACCAAAAGAGAACAACATATCAACTTGTTTAGATGCAATCATATAGCCGAAACTAAAGATTTGGAAATTAAGCACAAGTTCAATTAAGAACTCTCTCCCATAAAATGTCATTCCCGAAAGAACAACAAGAGCGACCTTACTTTCACAAGAAAAGAAGGATTTCTTTGGACATTAACAAATCACATGAAACATGAATTTGTATCCAAAATACTCAATTAAATTAACCACAAGAGAACCCATGATTAATTTAATCGGAAATGCTCACTTAAGAGAACTTACGGAGCCGCACGGTATATACACAAAGTTGTGGATCAGGGAAAGACCAATACTGCGGAATATTCAAAGATTTATTTTATCTTTCATCACTATTTGCATAGAGACATATAATAGACTTAATCTTTGTAAACAAAAGTTCATCCTATCTTCCATCAATATTTGCATAATGACATAATAGGCTTAACTTTTGTTGTCAAAAGTCCATTCATTCTTTTATCAATATTTGCATAATGACATGTGAAAGACTTAACTTTTGACATATATGGGACAATCATAGTTCACAGATAAAAACACACATATCCCATAACAAGTTGCAATATATGAAATCATAAAGATTAATATTGCTAAATCATCTTCCAAATCAACTTTAAGATTTAAATAAGTAAATCTAAA
>JAJJWW010010933.1:0-163352 GCA_023531295.1 Papaver armeniacum | reverse complement strand
TCTCGACCATTGCATCGCAACGTTGATGGACGTGGAACCGCTAGCGATCGCTTGATCTAGATACTTGTTGAACATTAGTTCACAAATTACTTTTCCCACAATCGAATATCTTCCCCCGATCGTTGGATCTTCGAGCCTTGTTAGTTCCAAGCTACAAAGCTGCAGAATCATAAAGGAAATGTTAACATGGTGTACATAGTGGTGCACATAACTTTTTTTCAATAATATCCAGTCATTCATATAGTGCGAGGTATTGTTTTGTGAACTTACGTCAGGCTTGCATAGTTGAAGAATTTATGTACCCTTCTTTTGTCCTGTCCTGGGTCCATGGCTTGGTAAAGTGGTGATTTACGAATATCTGGCAGTGGGCGATAAGGACGATACTCATTTTCATTTCTCCTTTTTGGTGCAGGATAGACAGGTTCTTCTACATCTTTTTGGATCCCCTTGCCTTTTTGATCCACTTTCATCCTAACTTGTCTGTTTTTACCCTCGACAGTGAAATCAGGATGAAGTTTTTTCTTTGCAGCTCTCTTTGGTGGTGTCTTGGACAACCTGCCAGCCGCTATTGTCTTCAACATCTCTGCTTCCTTCATCTTCCCGGCTCTTTGTCTTTGTTGGTGGTGTCTTCTGCTCTTCTACTTCTTGACTCGCTAAAAATGCATCTCCATGTTGTTGGATGAATCGCACCTGCCTTTGCCCAGAACGATCCTTTCTCGTACGTCTTCATTGGATAATAATCTTTGAGACGACTGTTCTTTTGGATCTTTTTGGCTCAACAATTGAAAGCTTGAACATTCGTGGATCACGTTTGACATCTTTTCCTTCATGTCAGATGCTGCCATTCTATAACAACCTTTTTCAAGCTTTATGAAAACACTTTCAGACAAGTTGTCTAGAAGGTCCTCAATTGATGCATAAGGATCATTCTATTGATCTTCTCCCTGTGTGAGTAAAAGCACATCTTCTTCAACCGACAACATGCCTTTAGGGTCCAGCTGAGATATGGCTTGAGCTGCGATTATCGTAGCCTCATCAATTTTAGCTGTTTGAGTGGCATACTGGTCTTCTTGATATGCAGTTGTCTCTGGCAGAGAAGTGCTGAAAAAATGCATTTTTTGTTAGGTTCTACAAAAGTGTACATCTTTCTACACACACACACAGAAGAAATCACTAAGGTGTACATCTTGGTACACATATACAGAAAATGAAAAGAAATGCGAGCTGAGATCATTTCATACCTAGGCTTCTTGCGATTTCGGACTCAACACCTTGCCTTGTTCCATCCTTGCCATCCTTCTCTCCATTTGTCTTTGTGGAAGAGGATTGCTAAAAGATTCAAGTTTAGAGAATAGGTATGAGTTTTAGCATCTTTGTGTACAACTATCTACACACATAAAAACAAATGACTTGCCACATTTAATAAGAGTGATTTTATACCTTCGCACCGAAGTTTCAGACGGAACTTCATTCTTTTCAGATTTGCCACCCTCTTTGTCATTGTCATCACCATGCATATCACCACCTTTGCCACCTTCGTCATCATCACCATGCATATCACCACCTTTGCCACCTTCGTCATCCTCATCCTGCTCCTCATCACCACCTTTACCACCACCATCCTTCTCATCCTGCTCCTCATCACCACCTTTACTACCACCATCCTCCTCATCCTCATCACCTCCTCCTCCTGCTCCTTATCACTGTCATCCACATCATCACCATGCATATCATCAACTTTGCCACTTTTCTCACCTTTCTCACCTTCCTCCTCCTCCTGCTCATCATCATCACGTTCATCCTCAGTTTTTAATTCTTTGTTAAATGAAATAATTTCTTCCAAGGAGTCAACAAACAAATCAACAAGATCCTTATCATCTTCCACATTCCTTGCATCATCTTCATAAATTTTCTTGCTTTTTTCTTCAATGAAGCTAACAAGCTTTTAATGTTTAACCTTGCAAGTCGAAAGCTCTTCCAATGCTTCATCTCTTTGTCATATTGCTTTGTACATCTTTTCTTTCAAGTGCATCTCTCTTTATTTTCTTGCCTATTCTTTCGTACTCTTCCATAATCTGTTGTTTTTCATCACTCCAAGCTTTTACCCATCCCAGGTTGCATCAAAACATGCCAAAGTATCAATATGGATAATGTGTACATCTTTTTTACACATGTGTTACAGGTGTATATTGTTATACACATGATAAAATTTTGTCACCATTTTGTAAACCTTATCAAGGTGTATATCTAATGTACACATCTAGGAAGAAAGCACTATCGTAAGAAATTTATCGAGTTACCTTTTTCATAGCTTCACCAATGTCTTTTTCTATTGTATTGTTGATGTCACTTATCACCCACCTTAGAAACCTAGGGAAACCTTGTTCATTGCTTGGCGTCATGATGTTGTTGTTTTCAGCAAACCAATACTGCATTGACAAACATGTAAAAGAGTTAGAAATGTTAGGACCCAAAAATACAGTGAACCAAAGCATGTAAATTGGTACAACTTAAAACTCGGGTGTAAAATAATGTACACATGTAAACTCACCAACAGGGTATACCATACAACCATTAACTCTAAGTGGTGTGGCAATATGTTTCCTAATGCTATCCATTAGATATTTATGTATATGAACTGTCCAGTTGGTTTTTTTCATTCTTTCCAATGATTTAAAGTAGGGAGCAAATTGGCTCTTGGTAATCCCGTTTCTATTTGCTTGTGGTAAAAAAGCAGTGATGCAGGTACATCGCAAAACAACACTACCAAGTCCTCGCATTTCTCTCAATCTTCATATCCAACTTTGGTTTTAACTTCATTATACGCAAGATTTCATTCTCACATCTAGTTTCCCAACTTAGATTGATCCTTCGGTTCAATCGGTTTATTAGTGAACGAATCTCTCCTTTCGGCTCTAGTTTTGATACATTTTCCTTCCACAGTTACGATGCCACCATTTCTAATTCAAAATTAAGAACAAATCTTCCTGCATACTTTCTACTTCTCAAACTTTTATCCTCGATGTATTGAAACGAAGACATTTCTCCTGGATTATCATGGCGAACCGGTTCACAATCTTCAAGATTGATTCTCGATTCTTAAACCACACATCTCTCTTCTTCTCCGTTTTCTTTTCTTAGTTTTCCTCCTCTTTCTTTTCGCTTTCTTGTGAACAAAGACATCTAATATAGGCCAAAAAGGGCTCTCCTTTTGCTTCTCTAACTGAAATTTTGTGAACCAGACTTTGTTATGATCCTTTTTCCTTACGTCTCCATTATTCTCAAGGTACTTGTTCACAAACTCGTTGATTGCATTAAAACCTGATCTATAAGGTTTGTTTGTATCTACGAAAATAGACAAATGGGAATAAGAAAAGAGAAGCATAACACATGATACTCATACAAAAATGCTGGTGTACAAACCAAAGACACTCAGTACATAAATATAACAAGAGCAACAATAATTCCCATACAACCAGGCCATATATCACTATAACACCATGATGGTGTAAAAACCTGTACACTCCTACGAGAAAAAATCTTTAAAACAATCACAACATGCCTTGAATCACCGTGCACACAATGCTTGTGTACAAATGCAGTACACACAACCTGAATGAAACAACTCCATAACACATATAACATGCCATTAACCATAAAACCACTCACAAACTCACATAACATGACATGTTTGGTTTACAAATCTGTACACACAAGCAACAAATCCCATAAAAATTACTCAAAAACAGACATAAATGGACATGAATCACTGCAATACAATGCTTGTGCACAAATCTGTACACATAACTGGAAATGAATCACTGCAACAGCATGTTCACTACACCAAAACAGCCTTTTTGTGACGTTTATAAATGTTGCGCATAATTTGTGCACCCGTAATAATCATTGGCAAAACGGCGTTTAATGATTGATGCGCAACGTATATAATCCGTTGCACAAATTATATTGAGCAACACTTATATACGTTGCACAATTGTTGGTGCAACGTTTATTTTTCTTATTTGTGCAACGTATATTGTAATTTGTGTGGCGTTATTAATAGAATAACACTTTTTGTGGGCCCCATTTGATTTTATGTCAACGTTTTGTTTGTTTGGTGGCGTGTATATCCGTTGCTCATTTTAGATAAGTTGTGCAACGGATACGTTTCCTACATTTATATCCGTTGCAAAAGCATTTGCGGTTAAAAAAAAGTTGCTTCATGAAACTTTAATTCCTGATTTACTTTTTGATTATAAATTGATTCAAATTGATTCTGCACCTGTATATACCATCCTAGATGAACTAGAAAACCCAATTTATCATTCATAAGGATTCTTAATATCATTACAATCGATCAAGAAAAATTATTGATCATCACAATCGTTTAAGAACAATTCTTGTATTTCAACATGTATACTTGTCAGAATTGAGCAAGCTGAGTGTAATTTGAGGCAGTTAATCAACTACAAAAATCATTCACTTTTACGGGCTTCAATGCTAAAAGCTACTTTTAAAGAGATCATGGCAAAATTTTAGCATACCCTCCTTTGAGATCTACATGACTCGCTTGATCTTAAATTCTAGTTCCTCCGAGCCTTCAATCGTATCGAGATATTACTTTAGTGCATCCTCAAACTTCCGAAGCTAGGGCTGAACTAAGTTTGTTTAACACCTTGAGTTATTAGTAACATCGTACATGAAAAACATAATAAAAATAGTGACGAAGAAGATGGATGATGTTTCATGAAAATCAGAAAATTACATAGATATAAACAGCCATTGCTTACCATGAGGTACGCACCATCATCAAGCCAGTGATTCTCTTTGGGAGCTCTAGGACCACTGGTTTCAACAGCTAGATGTGATTCTTCACCGACAGAATTTTGTTATGATAACAATGTCTCAGTTGTGATATTTTTTCTATGTTTGAAAATTAATATGAAGCAATAAGTAGCAAAATGAAATTTTATGTCAAATGAGTTCACTGCAAGCTAGAAACTTCGCAGAATCTTACTTCTTCAAGCCAAATCAAATAGCGGACATTAAAGCAATAAGCCGATTACGATCAAATCCTCTACCATTAGAATCCACAGCAGCAGATCTGAAACAAAACATCTATGAGGAAGCAACCCGACAAAATGCGAATCGACGTACACATAATTTGAGCAATTATTACCTATCAACATAATTATGTACTCATTCATGTTAAGTCTATATATTGTTTCAATTTCAATACGTACTAAATAATTTTTTCAAAGTATACTGTGTTTTAGTTAGTAGTAGCAGTCATATTTTTATGGTAAATTGTATGCTTGATCATCGCTTACCCTGCATTATACCAAAAACAACAACAAAAAAAGGCTAATAATCTAGTAGTAGTGGACAACAAAAAAGTTATTTTCACGCAAAAAGACGTTTTGGGCGACAAAACACCATGGACTTTTTTTTTGTGAAAACGTTGGATTCTTACCTCCAATATATCCATTGAATTCCCTATAAAAGTTCAAGGGCACAAATCCTAAATGTAATTTGTAGTTTTGTGACTTTGTGTGAATGTGATATAATGTATTATTATCAAGTCCTTCATTTCATGAACGACATATAGTTGCTAATCGTAATGTATTATATCCAGCCCAAATGATCAATGATCCTGATATATTTCATTAGTAAAATTAATCGACTGAGTAGGAGTAATAGTAATCAGATGACACAGGGCTTACTGGGAGATACATACCAATAAATTCACACTTGTTTGTCGTCTTGTTGTTGAGTCCAACTATGATTAAGATGAGATTTAGGATGGAGAACAACTTGTCTTAACTTGGACTCAGCATGCCTTTCCCTCCCTTCAATACAGAGAAGAAAAAAGTGGACATAAGCTAATTTGATGGATTTGAAATTGAGCTGCCACTAAGAAATGGGATGATTATTATTACTTAACCTAATTAAACTAACATGTAATTCACGCGATATACCTCTTTGCATCACACGATTACCACATTGTATGTCGACACTGCCAATACGAAATAGGATGATTATCTATAATAAAATAAAATAATCCACATATCATGCCCACCTGCAATAAGATGTCGAACAACCATAATTTAGGTGTAGCTCGACACTGCCAATACGAACAAAACAAAATTCCTCCTAACAAGGCTATGAATCTGAACAATAACCTCACACTACATTATTCTGGTCAGTCTATGCGACATTATTGTTTTCTTTCTTTTGATTCTCATATCAACACTAAATCATAAACTAACTTCCCTAATTTTTTCAAACAGTACATACCAACTTACCAAGTTAAGAGTGTCGCTTAATTTTTGGAGAAGAAAATGTCATCTCTAAACTAAAAACTAATTGTTGCTGACAAGTTTCATTCAAATTTGATCCCAAAGAACTCAAAAAACCAATTTCTAAACGACTCGTGACCGACGACTACAATTACAATAAAGAACAGAGCAAAACAAGCGACCAAATACAAATACAATACTTTCAGAGAATTTTACCCAAAGCTTAAACCTTAATCATTTCATAACCAATGTAAATCAAATTAAACTCAAAAATTACTTCTTTCATGAGAAAAAGTCAAATAATTGGGGAAAAAAATACCCTTTTGAAGCCAGGTTCCATACTCCCAGAGAGAACAACAACAACAGGAGATTCACTCCGAGTAACACATAACAACGTCTTCCATATAATCAATGCTGATGATACAATTATACCTGGAAAAAAAAACATACAAAAAAATCCCAATTCAATCATTATATATATATATATATACTCAACAAAAATCAACCACATCTATGATACTCTTTTTTGTAAAGATTCAAACTTTCTACCAAAAAGTCATGAAAAGAGATGATTCGGAATTTAAAGAGATAACATTTGCTTGCTGTTAGAGAGATTAACGAACCAAGATTGATGACTTGTGTTAGAAGTTGTCCGATCTGAATGGATTTGATTAAATTTACTGAATCTCCTATCTAACTTATCTTTCTCCTCTTCTTCTTTTGACTTCAATTTTCGGAGTCTTGATTGATTCTGTAATAATAAACTAAGGGAATTGAGATTTGTGAAAATAAACTTAAACTTACTTCTACTCTTAAGCAATCACCGAATAGAAAAAATAACATACCCAATACTTCAAATCTACATATTAGAAAAAAAGAACACCAAAATCAAAACCCTAACTCTTTCACATACTAGTTAGGTCAAAATCAAAAACCCTAACTCTATCAAATGATTTCAGATAAAAATAAAATTAACCACAAACTAGTTTATACCTGATGAAACCCCAACAAACTAGTTTATATCAGAGGTTGAATGATTTGATTTTAGATTTCAGGGAAACAATTTGTAGATCGAGATTTCAGTATTGATGAGAAAAACTCATATGGGTTTTGAAGATGGGGTTTGATTAGACTGCAGTATTGATGAGAAAAACTTATAAGATTTGATGAAACCTAAAATCTATTGAAGATGGATTCGATTAAACTGCAGTATTGATGAGAAAAACTTTTCTCTTCTCTCGGCTGAAACCTAGACAGCCTTCGATGAGAAATAGAAAGAGAGAGACTGGTTAAAAAAAATTTAAGAAAAAAAATAATCAGAAAATTAGTAAATAAAAAACAGTAGTAAATGCCCATAAGAAAACTGTATATTACAAAAAAAAAAAAAATTGATGTACAACGGATGTACACGTTGACATACGTTGTACCATTAGGCTATTTTAATAAATGAAATAAAAATTAATTTGTGCAACGGATAATCCACGCGCGAACGGATATTAACGTTGTTTATCGTGCAACGTCTATATCCGTGCTTGAAGCGTTGCTAAAACCAGGATATGGTGTAGTGGTTGGTGTACTAGTATGTACACACAAGCAACAAATCCCATAAAAATTTCTCAAAAATGACATAAATGGACATGAATCATCGCAATACAATGCTTGTGTACAAATCAGACACATAACCGAAATGAATCAAAACAACATGTTGGTGTACCAGTATGTACACACAAGCAATAAATCCCATAAAAATTGCTCAAAAATGAGACATAAATGGAAATGAATCACAGAATGACCTAGGGGTGTACGGATCTCGTACACTCCTACAAGAAATCCCATTAAAATTGGGAAAAAACAGACATAACTGGACTTGAATTGTTACCTCTTTTTCTTTGAACAGATGTTGAAGGCTTTGAAGACTTTGATTTCTTCTTAGCTGGTGATGTTTTTGAAGTTTCTGGTACTGAAATTGATGTTGAAGGCTTCGTAGTCTTTGATTTCTTCTTAGCTGGTGAAGTTGTTGAAGTTTCTGCTACTGAAATTGATGTTGAATCTTCTAATCCTCTCTTAGATCTCGTCTTTGGTCCTGTTGATTTTCGAATTTCTTCTGCTGCAACTGATGGAGTTGGGGATGAAATTGGTGTTGAATCTTGTGATGCTGACTTTGATCTCGTCGTTGGTGATGTTGATTTTTGAAATTCTTCTACTGCAACTGATGGATTTTCTTCTTCGGTTGATGTTCCATCCTCAACTGTTGGTGCCTTCTTCTTTGAAACTACTTTATTTCCTTTCACCATGATGTTACTGATACTTCAACCATCTAGGTGTTTTAGGGTTTTAGTCTGTAAATTTTCTAGGGTTTGTCTGCAAAATTTCTTCTGAATTTTTTTTTTTAATTTTTTTCTTCTGAAGTTTCTGATAAAGCAAAATGTTTCAGTTACTGAATTTGTCCGTTACGCCGGAGTTTTAATCAATTTTTAATTCAAGGCTAACGTGTCGCAACCACGTTCATTGTGTCAGTTACAAAACTGATTCAATTCATTGCACGTGTGCTTTATTAAAAGCGTGCGAAGGGTAGCAGCGTCTTTATACAATTATTGGATTAAATTGTACCTAGTCAACTAGGTGTGGACTAAAGCGTATTATTATGGGCGGTTTTGGACTGAACCGTTTTTTTCCCTTTTTTAATTTTGACACGATCAGCAGGGATTAAAGGGACCCTAACCCAAACAAAGAAAAACCAAAACAAACTAGAAAAAAAAACTTAGTCTGTCATAGAACGCCAGACTGAAACAAGATTACAACCTATAATAAATCTTCCCACTATTGTCATCCAATAGAATCTGATTAAACTCCTCACCTAAATTCCTCCAATCAAACTCCTCAAAATGAGAAGGTGGATAACTTTAACAAATTCATGAATGTTGGTTGTGCATAATTTTAATGGAGTTGGTTGAACGCACCTTTCCATCATTGAAATTTTACAAATAGTGTTGGTCATTTTAAATGTTAAATTGAACGCACATTATTATTATTTTTTTTATTTTTTTTCTTGTGATAAAAAAATCGACTTAATACTTAAGAGTTATTATGAAAAGGGAAATAACAAACAAATATAAAAGATAAACACCATCGAGAGTGATTCGGTGTTGGACACGCAAGTGTTGTCTCGTTAAAACCTTGACAAGGAAAAATTATAGGAAAAACCTTGACGAAGAAAAGAGTACAACGCCATAAGTCCTAGAATAAAATTAATATACAAATAAGTCTCAATATATTCTACACAAAAGTAAATTTTCATTAAACTAGAAAATTTTGGATTTCCTTCAGTGATCAATGAGAAGTTTTCTAATGTTGGCAATTTAAAATAGTTCGCGAACAAGTTTTGGAAGATGAGCGCCTCAGCTCGCGATAGAACTACCAAGATGGGTGCTTGCGCCCTTCTAGTCACCTCATGAGTGGTAGAAGTGTCACGACGATGTATCCAAGAAAGAGAGGCCCTGCTGCTGATTGCGGATGGCGGGTGCATTGCCACAATCGAGAATTTCATTTGGTGGGTGTTGAGGTTGCATCTTCGGAAAAACACAACCATTGGGATCACCAGCCCTTGAGCTTAATCTACTTAAATAAGAAGCCATAATAACAAAACCAACATTGATTTCATCATCATGTTGTTTCATAGGAGCCTTCATTTTCATATTCAAAGAAAAAACACAAAGTTAGATTAAGTTATACACTGACCTTACACAATCACAATACATAAAAAGATGAAAATACTACCAGATTACTATATTGAAAGGAAAATACAAACACAGACATACAGGGGGGGAAAGGGAAATTAAAGCTAGATAACGTAAAACCAAATGTATAAAAATTGTACAAGAAGAGGGTAAAATTAAGCCTAGTATAGGAGGGATGAATGAAAGAACAACCAAGATCGGTAACTTTTTGAAGATAAAAACTATTATTGTTAGCTAGTAAAATAATCTAATAACTAGTGTTAGAGCACTGCTCGGTCGAACTCGCAAATGTTTCTATCTCAAGCTTGTTTGTTAAGTTTAGTTGATCAAAACTATATACTTGATTTATAGTCTACTTATAGCTATGTCTCGGATTAGGATAGAAGTATGTAGTTGAGCATTAGACTTCACGGCGTTCACCAATTGAAGAAGAAGATCTACTGAAGAGCTTTAAGGAACTTCATCGACAAAAGGTATGTGGAGACTAAAACTTATCTAACAATCACAAGTCTATTCTATTTTATCTTCTAATGAGACTAAGTCGTATAGCTATATAGACTTTTACATTATACATATTTGAAATTTCGAGCCGAGTTTATCTCGTTTATACATTTCTCGAAATACGTGTTGGAAGCTTTTTAGCTTTAGCTAAGCCTAAACTTCATCATCAACTTGACGAGTTTAGTTGTAGACAATTTATTCGTTGGAAACTAAATATTAATTCAAGATGATCATGTGAAAATTACCTTGAACATCTTACATGCTTTGTGTGAGACAATCATTTGATGCTAACTTGGGAAGTTTCATATTGATCAATTAATCACTTGAAAATTACTTGAAGCTAGTGGTATGTGTAAGATTACCATTGTTGTCTTCTAAGGATGTTTCAATGATTAAACGAGAGTTTAGAACGACTATCAATGCCCGGATATAACACAGTATGTATACTTTGTATGTGTACTGTGAACTTCTAGTTCAGGTCCGGAACTTTTATTTGCGAACGGGTTTAACTGTCAAAGGTCTGGAACTGTGGTTCGTGTACTCGGTTTGCGAACACAGTGGTTCGTTTGCGAACCAAAGTCCCTAGAACTTTAATGAAATAAGGTATGTGAACTTGTTTTGCAAACCATGACATTATGTTCATGAATTGTGTAGCACCCCCAAAGCTAGCAGCTGACTAATCCAAGAGATTAACTAAATAAAGAGGCACTAAGAATCTAAATCATTTACTTAAACATTCAATTTAGAAATTTGCTACAAAAACTTAACCCAAAACTCACCCCACTCAGAAATATATATACAAGTACTCCTCTCAAGTGATACATATACAATATTCATTTGGTTTGCGAATACAATATACAACGTATTAAACATAACAAAAGACTCAACGCCACAAAGCTTCCGTTGCGCACCTCTAATCTGTCTCTGAAACTGAAAGTGGGAAAGGGTGAGCACATCATCCCTAGAAGGGGTGCCCAGCAGAAATAACAAATAGCTTTCAAGTAATCATTAATATGATTCAAAGACAATGCAGGTTTTATCGAAAGTCGGTAATACAAGGAAAGACAATGAAATATAAAGTATAAACTTCTTCATAGACATTCATAAATAACAGTAAACATCCATGTATGAGATGTGTGTTGCCGCACATGGGAAGAGTAATATTGATGCCAATTCCACACCGATTAGGTAATACTGCGGTGTATCGCCCTAGCCATAAAATAAGATATAAATGAAGATAATTTTGGCCATGTAATATTGTGATGTATCGCCCAAGCCATAGAATACCGATATTGTGTCGGCACATATCTCATACCACACAAAGCACACAAATATATGCATGAATTTCACAACACCAAGTATTGATTTGTAAAACAATAATGAATACAAGAGAGTTCGTTATCGATTCCCACCTCTTTTGATGACAGGCCACGCCTACCTTGAGATCCACGGTCCACCGGTTCATCCTTTGAATCGATCGTTGTTAATATAGACTAATTGTTAATCACACAAGAAGTCTAAGAATCTAGCCAAAAGGCTCACACATGAATCATACAAGTCTTTCTAATGATTCTAGGCCCAATTAAGGTTCTACATCTTTTATTTATCTATCTTTAGCATAGCTAAGGTTTACTAATTGAATTAGGTTGGTTCTATAGTCTATTAGATAAGTCTTGTGAATATCTACAACTTTGTAGAAAAATCCAAAGGTTAATTCAGACCACAATGGTCCAACACATCAAAATAGAAACTAGCTATAAACCCAAGCCCAACAAACCATCTCCTTACTAAGGCCTGGTCTTTCTGGGTCAACTAACGGTCAATCTAATGGTCGCAGGTCAACTAACAGTCAACGTCCAAGTCAAGGTCAACGGTTAAAGGGTTAACTCGGTCAACGAGTCAAACATGAATCGGTCTGGGTCAACTCAGTCAACGAGACTAATTCACGTAAGTTAGATATACAATTGACTCAGTCAGATTAACTGAGTCAGACATCTAATTCATAAAACAACACAAGGCCTGAGCCAAAACAGCTTCAATTCCTACAACATATCCCTCTTCTTTATCATACAATTCTACAATGATTATTCACATCAACTTCACCAAATTACATCTATAATACTCTTCATCACTGAGATACAATCAATTCAGGTAAACTTCATAACCAATTTACAAGCAAGGATTACCTGCAATTGCAGTAACAGGCCTCCACTAGAGCTATATTAGCCATTCCCTACAACCATCATTACTAATTACACATCTCAGGCCTAAGATTACCCTTCAACTCTAACTCAATCATATAAACAACAACACCATACCTCAGACCCGCAACTACACATGCCTAAGTACAATCCAATAGCAGCAACACTCAACTTCTACGTCTCATACATATAAGCTTCAACTGGGATAACATTGTCCATATGAAATATCTATATTTACCCACTCATTCTACATCTGCTCAAATAGCACATACATGACTCAAATATCATAATCTGTAACCATCCATCCATGCACCAGTAAACACCAACACTGACAGTTCCATCTTTGTGCAACAACACCATCAATACAAACATGTTCTTCACTCAAAACAACACAACTTCAGCTAAACATCATTACCTGCAACATAACAATTCATCTCAACTGAGTTCAAATAAGTGAACTTACCCTGAACATCAACCTAAATTTAAACTCCAATTCTCATTTCAACAACACCTGCAACTTCAGCATCACCCACTGCAAAACTCTAAACCTTCATCTTTATCTGCAATATAGAAACACTGGCAGCAACACTGTGACTCAAACTCATCTGTCACTACATCATTTCCAGTTTCTCAAAATCTCAACAACAACAGTTCATCCTTTACTTTCTCAAGGCTTATATCATCAATACACCTTGATTGCAGTTTCATTCATAACTACTTCATCTCAACAATTTAACCAATCCAATTTAAAATCACAAACTTAGAATAATTAGGAGCTTACCCAAAGTTTATTATCCCCTGAATTGTCAATACGCCCAATCAATTCCACAGAAGGTCCAATTTCTGATTTGGGGAAGAACAAAAACCCTAATTCTCAAATCTTCACTAAATTAACTTCAGAACTTCAATTAAACAAATACCCATTACTTCTCAATCCATCAGCAACTCGATCTACATCTTAAATCCACGCAACTCTAAAATCATATTGAAAACCCTTCTTTTGATTCTTCTAGATTTTGAATCAACACATGAATTAACACCACCATGACCATCAAATCAACCAACCCATCCTTAAATATCTTCCAAATCATCTGAAATCATAACTCCAATGAATATTAGATATCCTAATCTCCGATTTACAGTATCATCAACTTTCTTCTTCTCTCTGGCTCGATTAATAACACCACTACCACCAGTAGACAACTCTTAAAGTTTTCCCCTAAGTTTCTCTTCAATAACATGGTCTCATAACCTCAGAACTCTCACATGAATTCACCAGAGGTGAAGAACAGAGAAAGAGAGAAAGAAAAAGAAGAAAGAAGAAGATAAGAGGAAGAAAAGAAATGAGATCGAGTTTATCTTCTCGATTTGGTCTTGAGATGAGGCCGGTCATATTCACTAAAGGCACCCGACCAAAAGATAATGGGCATCTAGGCGGTCTAAGACATCTTCTTCCTCCGATATCCGATTGACACGTTCGAGTAATCCATTCTGCGTAACTTTTCGAGATCTATCTAACGATACTAATTTCATATCTAAATCGTTGTTAGATTAATTCCTATTAATTAACGTTCGTGTTAAACTAATCGAGATATTAACGACTTAGACGTCTCTTGACTAGTCTAATAGCGTTGACGAGCTTGAGGGTCTTTACAAATTGGTTTGTGTATAAGTACTTTGTACAACTACAAACCAAACCGAATATGTTTCAAATTGTTTATGGATATTTCTATGAGATAGTGAACATTTGAAAAACTCTCTTAAAGCACATTTAGAATCATTTGATTATCCATCATGATTGATATCATCACATTTGATCCGAAGTGTTAAATGAATATGATTAAACTATAAGTGTTCATATGGCTAACTTCGGTTAATTGTTAGCCAACTTTTATACACGTTTAGGTACGGTTCACCCATATCTAAATATAAGTATATTTCATTTGTGTGTGTCTAGCTAATACCATCTAACGGTGGAAATTGATTACTTATTTTTTAAGCAGACTCAGCTTGAATCTTAAATCATGAGTTCATCTAACGGTGAATATCAATTGCTTTGTTACTAAGTTATCTTAGCTTTGATTGAAAGCAACCTTGATTTGAAAGACTATATAACGGAGAACTCTAGCATCTGGGAAATCTAATCCCGACACTCTCGTGTGTCCTAGTTGCAAACTAGAGTCGATTCTCCATTAACCTAGGGTTTTCCAAAACATTATTAGGTTAATGACTTGAATACTTCATTTGGGATTTGTGAAGCCATATCCAACTATTTTCTCTGTAGTTGCGTATTCATATCTTACTTTTTTTTATCGTGTTGAGTTTAATCTTCTCTAAAATTTTCTCGAGATTTATCTCCGATAGGTAAGATATAAAAAGTAATCACAACAGTTTTTTGTCTCAGACTCTTGTGATTCCGCAATACCTTCTTCTGTTAATCAGTTAGGTTATTGTGAGGTGACTAATATTTTTAGGCTGCTATTCGGGAGTATAAGACCGGATTATTAGTTGAGTTTCATGTACACCTTGATCTTTATCTTAAGACGGAAACAACAACCATAATAGACTTATCTGTGGGAGACAGATTTGTTTATGAGTCTTCAACTTTGGGTCGTAGCAACTTTTAGTTGTGGGTGAGATCAGCTAAGGGAATCAAGTGCGCATAGTCTTGTTGGGATTCAAGAAGCGTAAGGAATGCGACTGTACCTTAATCGGTGTGAGACTTGGTTAGAGATATACATTTCAGTCTGAAGTTAACTTGTAGTAGGCTAGAGTCTGTAGCGGCTTAATACAGTGTGGTGTTCAAATCTGGACTAGGTCCTGGGGTTTTTCTGCATTTGCGGTTTCCTCATTAACAAAATTTCTGGTTTCTGTGTTATTTCTTTTCCGCATTATATTTTGTTTGTATAATTGAAATATCACAGGTTCTGCGTAGTTCAATCATAGTTGATAAATCCGACCTTGTTTGTTGGATAGAACTTGATTAACACTCGGACATTGGTCTTTGGTACCATCCGAGTTATTCTCATAACAATAAGTCTCATGGATTTCTATCTAGTTGATTTACTGATTGTATTGAGAAAGAGATAAAGCTCTTTGATATCTTTCTTGATTGAGTCTCACTTTTAAGTTGGTGCTCTTGGAATTATATTGGAGTTTAGTCCATACAGATTTCCGAGCGAAATATTGGGTGTGGTTGTTATACCCGCGCTTTTTCAACTAGCTAGATTAAAACTGAGATACTAAAGTGTGCAGCTAAAGTACAAAATCCCATTGTTTAACATACTAACTAAAAATACCAAAGTTATCCTCCTAGTGGACTTGAAAAGTAGCCATCGTTACAAGCTAAGACTTAACGAAATAGGGGCAAGTATTCTCTTGGTAAAAAGATCACCCAAAATAAACTTTGGTAGGTAATGGATCCAAACTTCATGTACATTACAAATAGTAGCATGCTTAACCAAAAGATCAGATACACGGTTGGGTTCCCTATATTGATGAGTAATCAGAACATCAACAAAAAAGTGCGGTGAAAAGTGTATATCACCCACAAAGTGCTTCAAATACCAAGGAGTCCTCCCACGTGTCTTATACAAATAAATAACATAAGTAGAATCACTTTCAACCTGTGGATAAGAGTATCCCGATTATATAGCCAGAAGCATTCCTTATCGGAAAGCCCAAACTTTTGCAGTACGATTACCGATCCCATAAAGGTTTGGCTAATGGGGCACGTTTATTAGCAGTGGTGTAACGTGAGTTATAAATGAAACATTAGGGGTTTGTCGAAAGATGGTAGAGGCACAAAGGAGGTTTATGTGGAATAGTTAAAATATTTGTGTGAACATTTCAGGAAAAAAAAATTCCTTCAAAATAATTGTGAATTCGACTAATATTTAGTTCCATTATTACATGTTGTTGCATTTTAAGAGCTATCAAATTTGACATGTCGAAAGCTTTCGACAAAGTAAAATAGCTTTTCTTGTTAACTATTTTATCTAAACTTGGATTTTTTTTTATGATTGGAGTAGGCTTGTAGAACAATGTATTTATGTTGTTACCGTCTTCATTATGTTAAATGGTTATTCAGGAATGGCTTATAAACCTCAAAGGGGTATGATACAACTTCACCCCTGCCTCTTTATCTTTTCTTTTTGTACGTGCAAGCTTTATCTAGGTCTCTCTAGCTGAATTAGAAATCTTAGAGCATGTTTGTTTTTTCCTATATCAGCCTCTAAGTAGTGGTGGACCCCATTAATTTTGATGTTTGTTTTTTCCTCTGCCTCTATCTATATAGAGGCTAATCTCTATCAAAATAGAGGAAAATAAATAGCACCAACCGGGTGATATTTTTGACCCCAACCTCTATCTATTATGCGAATTATCTAAATTACCCTTGACCAAATCTAGAAATTATGATTTTTACCCTACAAATCTACGAGATGCTTTTTAATTCGTGTACGCAAAATTTCTTCATGACCTTCACTGCCTTCTCACTCATTCCGCCGTCGCCGAATCCTCTAACAACAGAGATGTATCTCTTCTCGTTTTTTCACTTGTTTCTTCTCAAATCTCTATATCTAATTTTTATTCTCAAAAGTTAAACCATGTGGGTGACTGAAGTTGTATAGTCTCCATTTCTTGTTTGTGGTAATCACCACCATGATATTTCTTCCACAACCACCGCCTACGCCGCCATGACCACTTTTTCTCTCAGCAAATCAACTAGTGGTGGATTTAATAAAGACAAAGCTCTAGATTCTTTGATCTTTTTAATGTATGTTTTAATTTTTTGTTTTATATCTTCATGTTTAAACGAAAACCAATTTTCAGAAGATGAATTTGGTTTACTGTTCAAAGGAAACAGCGATAAGATGCCCAATTTTGTTATGAAAAAAAAAGGGAAAAATGGAAACTTTTTGTGATTAATAACGTATCATGTTAAGTGAGACTTTGGAAGATCATGCAAAAATTATAGAAGCTAGTTTGAATGTGAAAAAGGAAAGTGTGAGTTTGTCCAGACCATGAAAACTTTCCTTGTCCATGTGATATCACAAGGGTGCGTGCATATGGACTAGAAAAATATAAAGGCCATTATGGATTGGAGTGAGCCAAAGAAATTGGGAGAACTTCGTTATTTCTTAGGTTTGGCTAACTATTACCGATTTGTTGGCTATATATTTGAATAAAGTTGCCCCTTTGACAGATTTTTTGAGAAAGGACAAATATTGGGCATGGGCTGACGAGTGTCAGTGGTCATTCGATGCATTAAAGAAAATGGACTCGACAGAACTGGTTCTATGTTTGCCTAGCTTTGATATACTATTTAAAGTGAGCACTGATACTTCAGACATGGATCTAGGGGAAGTCTTGGTGCAAGATGGTCATCCGATAGCTTATGAGAGACGTAAGCTTAACGATGTTGCATGGAGATACACTGTGCATGGCGCTATTATCTGTTAGGGACTTGTTTCGTTATAAGGACATGCAATGTGACCATTACGTGCTTTACCAGCCAGAAGAAAATTTTGCCAAAACAAGCAAGGCGGCTTGACTTTTTAAGCGAATTCGACTATAACACGGGTGTATTGGATCAAGATTTATCTAGATAAAATTAGATACTAGTTTTACCCGAATCCAGATGATTTATAATGTTTCTTCAAGAATCTTATAGATATATGATTCTGGATTATAATAGATTGTCTTAGGAGTAGTTAGATTTTAAAAAGTAAAGTATATTACCAATCAATAATATATTTGAAAAAACCAAGGTCATCATGATTCCTTTAAAAGAAAAAAAAAATCCAAAAGTTGAGGTGGTGGGTGGAGGTGGTGGTTGGTGTGTGGTATGGTGGTGGCAGTGATGTTGGCGGTGGGCATGGGTTGTGATGGTGGTGGCGGTGATGGTTGGTGGTGGTGGTCGGTGGTGGTGGTTGTGCTGGTGTTGGTTAGTGGTGGTGGTGAAAAACATAGCATGTTGCGATAAAAAAATGTCCATAAGAATCCATGGAACTCTTGTGGTTTGGGTTAAGATTGATATGAGATAATAACATACATATTTTGCCTACAAATATCCATAAGAATCCATATATATCTTGTCTCTTAATTATCTTAAGAAATCTTAAATAAATTGAATCCTAGGATATTTGTGGAATCTAAAACAATCCTAATTGAATACTATGTATATTAATTGATTCCTTACATATCCTAATTTAATACCTAGGAGTTTTTAGGATTGTTAAATATTCATGTAAATCCTAATCCAATACACCCCTGTAAATCCGAACATAAGCCAGGAAGGCTTAATTTTGTACCAGATGCGTTTAACAGAAAGTTGGTAGCAGGATATGTCGCGGCAGTGACCACGATTGGGCCAGAGTTGTTGCCTTGAATCAAAGAAGAGACGAAGAATGATCAGGCTTGTGTGCGCGTGACTAAGAAGAACTGTGATGGGATCGTTCGGCGGTATGGGATAGATACAGAGTCATCAATGCCAAAGGAGGAAGAATATATGTACCTAATATGGGTGGATTGAGAAGGGAACTCTTGCAAGAGACGCATGATTCCATTTGGACGGGTTATCCAGACATGGAAATGACACATGCTTTGATTGCTCGCTCTTACTACTGGCCTAAGATGGAAGAAGATGTTGAGTTGTATGTCAAGACATGTTTTGTGTGTCAATTGGATAAGGTAGAAAGGAGAAACGTAATATGATTGCTACAATCTTTGTCAATTTCATACAAGACATGGAAATGCTTGTCGATGGACTTTATCAATGTGCTACCTCAGGTGCAAGGCTTTAGCTCGATAATGGTCGTCGTTGATCGCTTTTCGAAAGTACGATACATTCATTCTTTGTCCCCACTCTTGTAATGCATACGATGCAGCAGATCTGTTTTTCAAGAATGTTGTCAAGTATTGGGGAGTTCCTCAAGATATAGTGAGTGATAGAGGCTCACGGTTCACATGCAGATTTTGGACTGCCTTGTTCGGATTGCTTGGGTCTGAACTAAAGCTTTCTACTAGAAGTCATCCTCAAAATGATGGTCAGACAGAGAGGATAAATGCATTACTAGAAGATTATTTGCGTCATTATATAACTACAAGCCAGGGAAATTGGGTATCGTTGATGGATACAACTCATTTATTTTACAATTTGCACAAAATTTCATACACGGAGATGGGTCCTTTCGAGTTAGCAACAAGACAACAACCTTTAACCTCTCATGAGGTGCCTAAGACTAGGAAGCAAGGCTTCTGTCCAGCAACATACCGCAATGCAAGGTTGAAAACGGAAATGATCGAACATGCGCGTAATAGTTTGTCCAAGGCAGTAAGAAGGATGAAGAAATATGCTGATTTACATCGCAGGGATGTAGAGTTTGGGTGAAAGATATTGTACTGTTAAAGCTAACGCCCCAGATTTGGAAGAAAATCTCCAGCAAGACAGTGCATTGAGGCTTGATTCCAAGGTATGATGGTCCTTTTGAAGTGATAAAAAAAGTTGGTGAGGTGGCTTACAAACTCGTTTTGCCGGAAACGACTGAAAGTGCATCCCACTTTTCATATAAGCCTTTTGAAGAAGTACCATCCTGATTTATTGGACACTTCAAGAAACAATCGAAGCGTGCACCACCAGTAATCAAATCGCAATTCGGAAAAAAAAGTTGAGATTATATTTGATGATCAAGTTGATGGGCCAAAAAAATAAAATAAGATAACCTATTATTTGGTAAAGTAGCATGGTTTACCAGATTCAGAGGCTTATTGGGAGAAGGATACAAAATCGTTGTATTTTGAAGAACAAATTTAGTTCTACTTACAACTAAAAGAATCGATGAGGGCGTCGAGTTCAACTGGTGGGGGAGGTCTATGGTCCGTCGGTCAAGCGGCCTAGTGATGAAGCGCAATGGTGACGCCTTATTTACAACTTGGCCAAAACCAAAAATGCATGGTGCATTCAGAGTTGTAGGCTAGGCCAAAGCATGGGCCAAACATATGAGATAAGCATCAATTGGTACCAAAGGAGTTTGGAATTTGGTATGTGCGCATGAGGCATGCAGGGATGCAACTTGCAAGAAAGACTTCCACAAGCACACTTGCATCGTTGGGGAATGATGCACAACAATGATAGCAGTACTTTTGCCGGGACAAGCTATCATAGCGCAACAAGACCAGCAAGCATGCGCCAGGAACATGGCCTTGACGGTTACGAGTTGTTTACACGTAGTAGCATTAGCTTTATGCTTTTTCTAAAAGGCTCGGAACTGCCTCCGTGGCTTTAGGAAAAAAGATAAGCCAGTTGGCATGGTTGGCCATTTTCCTAGCATAAAGTTAATCCGTAATTGCTAGTTAATTACTTTTTACATAGCTGTTATAAGGCTATAAAAGCCTGATCTTGTGAAGGTATGGGTGACAAGAACAAGGAGAGTTTGTGTAACCTAAATATGCAATAATAATAAGGCTTCGGCCAAAATTAAAACTAAATTATATTGATACATCTTTCCTTTTGTTTGGTTTATTATTTTATGCATCAAGTGAAATGTGTGTGCTGATTTGGTAGCTTGAATGATTACGAGCAAAACTTCTATTTAGTATGGGCTAAATAGAATTTTGGTCAAGAAAAAAACAAATTGGCTAAGTGTGGATAGGTTTAGACCATGCTGTAGAGTATAATGCCGTCGTTAAGGTTGGTCGTTGTGTAGGTACAAAATACCGCACACCAATCAAGTATGCGAAATAATGATTATCAAGACCGAGCGAAGACAACCGCATACAACTTATCCAGAATGACGCATCACATGACGTCAACTTAATCACGAGTAAAGTGTGAAGATCTGTGCGATAGTCAAGAAACCGTGCGTCAACAATAAAGTCCACGCGACGTTGACGCACGTCAGATCCGAAATTAAGGGCTTTATTAGCCGTCATCCACTATGTAAACTCATATAAGGAGCCGAGCGACCTTGTATTGGGAGAGAGCTTTTTTGAGAGTCTAAACAAGATTTTTAGGAGAGTGAAAGATTATTTGCTTCTCAAGCTAGGGTTTTCACGTTACTTTGTATCTAATTTGAAGATCTTAATGAATGTTCTTGTGATTCTCATGGAATTAACTTAGATTGTTCTATAGATTTTACTAAGGGTGTGGTTGTAGGATTTTTTGCAACTACACGTTGCATGAACATTTGACAGCAGACTCGCATACGCCTGGACCAATTCTGCGGTTCTGTAATTAATTTCGAAACCTGGAAAATCCTCTTTCTAGAACAAACAAACGAACAAACTTCATTATTTCGAACAAAACCAAAACGGTGCCACGCTGTTGTTTCCCGCGATAGACTAATTTAGAATACAAAATTGTCCATCAAAATACGTGGAAGTCCACTAGACGATTCGAACAGCCCCACATGTACACACAAAAACATGCCAAGTATATAATTCTCAGTCCCTCACGGCCATTTACGATAATACTCCAGTAATTGGCACACTCTTCCAAGTCATTCTCTCTCTGTTTAGATTGTGATCATCAAATCAACGATGGCAACAAAACAACCAGGAAACCAGTTGAAGAAATTTATGAATCTATCTCAATTATTGTTGTTTGATTCTTATCTTCTTCATTGAAGTTCAGAATTTCTGACGTACTGAAACCTAATCTTCTTTGATGTTGTAAATCGTCATGTATATAACTGCACCACCGTCTTCATCTATTCCTTCAAAACTTATCCGAATTTCTAGGGTTCGGTTCTCGTCTTCTATATCTACACCTATTAGTTATTCACCCACTCGTTTACTTTCCTCATTTACTTCTACTAGTAATAGTAATCGGTGTTTTACAAGTTCTCGGAGATCATTTAGTTATCAATCGGTGAGAGGTTCTGTGAAGAGTCACGGTTTTGATTGGAGATCTCCGGTGAGTTTCAGGTCTCAAGTCAGAACTGCTACTCCGCTTCCCCTGATCGAGCGTTTTCAAAGAAATTTAGCAACAATGGGTAAATTATGGACCTTCTGGATTCAGTACAGTATTCCTGATCTACGCGCGCACTTTAACTGACTCAGTGTATTTTCATCTATTCAGCTTCTGAGAATGCTTTTAAGGGAATTTATACTAGTCTTCCCAAGCCTGGAGGCGGCGAATTTGGTAAATACTATAGTCTGCCTGCTCTGAATGATCCAAGGATTGGTAAGTCTCTATGAGCTAGCTTTTTCTTGATGATTTTGCAACTATGCTTCCAGTGTTTCAAATATTTTGATTTCGTTCATGAAATTCGGTTCAATTTCACATTGTATTGGCACAGATAAGCTTCCTTACTCTATTAGAATCCTTCTTGAGTCTGCCATTCGTAACTGTGATGGCTTTCAAGTTAAGAAGGAAGACGTGGAGAAGATTATTGATTGGGAGAGGACTGCACCAAAGCAAGTTGAAATTCCGTTTAAGCCCGCTCGTGTTTTGTTGCAGGTACATGCAACAAGTTAATCTATAAAGAGTATAGGTGATAAGGAAGTTTTCTGTTGATTTCCTTTTAAGTACTTTTTTTGTTTTCCAGGATTTTACTGGTGTACCCGCTGTCGTTGACCTCGCCTGCATGCGTGATGCAATGAACAAGCTAGGAAGTGATTCTAACAAGATCAACCCTTTGGTATGCAGTACTTTCCAATTTTGACATGCTGGTACTCTTTAATTATAATGTTGCGAACTGGGAAAGCACTTTGAAATGAATCAATCACTTCATATTCTTTAGCTAACCTGGACCGACTAATCTTTTTCCATGTAACCAAACAGGAAGTTCCATGTCTTTATCACTTCATTTTGTTTTTTAACTTCTGTTTTTATAATGTCTTCTAAATATATATTTATTTGGCATCCAGGTACCTGTTGACCTTGTGATCGATCATTCGGTCCAGGTTGATGTAGCTAGAACAGAAAATGCGGTACAATCAAATATGGAGTTGGAGTTCCAGAGGAACAAGGAAAGATTTGCTTTCCTCAAATGGGGATCGAATGCTTTTCACAATATGCTTGTTGTTCCTCCAGGTTCTGGTATTGTACACCAGGTGAGGGATCTTCACCATTGAATATATTTGTTTCCTGAACTTATTTTCACTTTCCAAAGGAGCTTTTTATGTTGCTTTCTAGTGTCTGTTTACTGTGTTAGTGTTTTCCCAGCAAGGTGAAAAGTGAAAATGGACATTGTTGATGTATTGGCACTTTTAAAGTTTTAGTTTTCAATCACTATCCTTGATACCGTGAACAAATCTCGTTGATGAAATTTCAGGTTAATCTGGAATATCTTGGTCGAGTTGTTTTTAATACTGATGGCACTCTCTATCCGGATAGCGTTGTCGGAACTGATTCTCACACAACTATGATTGATGGGTTAGGAGTTGCTGGTTGGGGTGTGGGAGGAATTGAAGCAGAGGCAACCATGCTTGGTCAGGTAATGGTTACCTTATTCGTTTGTATCCATACTTTCGCCAATCTACAGTCTAGTAATTAGAATGAACCTGTAAATCTATCTCACCGGTAAGCTCTTTCACTCCATACAGCTGTTCTATTCTTGCTATCTAATTCGTTGCTTCATTAAATTAACAGCCTATGAGCATGGTATTGCCTGGTGTTGTTGGGTTTAAGTTGTCTGGGAAGTTACAAAATGGAGTCACAGCTACTGACTTGGTTTTAACTGTGACCCAAATATTGAGGAAGCACGGAGTTGTTGGAAAGTTTGTTGAGTTTTATGGTTAGTTCAGCTTCATTAAAATTCTAAATTTTGCTTGACCTTTCAGCAGCCGCTGATCTGTTGCCATTAAGCGTGACCCATGAATGCTCGCAGGTGAGGGCATGAGAGAGTTGTCGTTGGCTGATCGAGCTACTATAGCCAATATGTCACCAGAGTATGGAGCTACCATGGGTTTCTTCCCTGTAGATCATGTCACCTTACAATATCTGAAACTAACCGGAAGAAGTGATGAAACCGTGAGCGCTTTTACTTTAACTTGAAGTAGCTTTTTTCGCCCTCCTTTGATCTGACTTTGTTATGTTTCTTAATAGGTGGCTATGATAGAAACCTATCTCCGTGCGAACAATATGTTTGTCGACTATAATGAGGTAATAATGATGGATCTTTATTTATAGTAGTTACAATATGCTGTGATGAGTTTTCCCAGACCAAATTAAGTTAGTTGAAGTTTAACAAGTACTTCAATTGCTCATATTAAAACTTTTGAGTCCCTACCCAATTAATTTATATACTTTTGTATGGATTAAGCCTCAACAAGCAAGAGTATATTCCTCCTATTTGCAACTGGATCTTGAGCATGTTGAACCATGTGTTGCAGGACCAAAGAGGTATGTGCTCTACGTGATAACACACATAAAATGTATTATCAATTCTATATTTTGGTTTATTTTAAAATCATACGAAATTTGAATCACTCTCCGTGTCAGACCTCATGACCGCGTTCCTTTGAAGGAAATGAAAGCAGACTGGCATTCTTGTTTGGATAACAAGGTTGGATTCAAGGTGCGGTCAAACTGCACTTGCATTTCAATTTGTTTTGGTTGTTGTGATTCCAAGTTTAGTTGTTTGGCGGCCGCTAGCTGATGTCAGGGTTGGTCTGGGTCATTTGGATTGAGATTCATCCCAAATATTTGTATTTTGGTAATAGATGAACCAGGCATTTTATTACTTGATATTGTTCAACCTAGATAAGCTCTTTGGTAATATGTTTTTGCAAGATGTAGTGGCAAGGGTTTGTAAGTATTCTCCAGCACTTAGAAAAAGTGACTAAGGGCCCTTAGGTCCTGAAAATCAGCTAGGTGGAGCCATATATCTGGTTTGTTCATAATGATTTTAGTCATTAGACCTTGGTTATGTATTGGGGAAATCTCAATATCATTAGGAGGCCACTATGGCTAACTGTATGATACTTTGTTTAGTATACATTGCATAACTTGGCTTTTAACAATCTCCGAGTGCAATGTCACAGGGCTTTGCTGTTCCAAAAGAATCTCAGGAGAAAGTCGTAAAATTCTCGTTCAATGGGCAGTCAGCAGAACTCAAGCATGGTAGTGTTGTCATTGCAGCAATTACCAGTTGCACAAATACCTCTAACCCAAGTGTAATGCTCGGGGCTGCTCTGGTTGCAAAGAAGGCATGCGAACTGGGTCTTGAGGTTAGTCACGTATTGAGTCTCACCTTCAATTTATACACATAGATGGATCTACCTTTTTGACTATATTCATATAGATAGATAAAGATCTCTCTTTTTAGATCGAAATGTCAATGACCTGTAAATGATTTTCTACTAGGTTAAACCTTGGATCAAAACCAGTCTGGCTCCTGGTTCTGGAGTTGTTACGAAGTATCTTCTCCAAAGGTACAATTTGAACACTTAGCTATGTGTTGACAACAATGTAATATGATCGTTACAGATAGTGTTTGATTTGCCTTTGTATTTAGTGGTCTGCAAAAGTATTTGAACCAGCAGGGTTTTAATATTGTTGGATATGGTTGCACGACGTGCATCGGGAATTCGGGTGATATTGACGAGACTGTTGCTTCTGCAATTTCAGAAAATGGTAGTATTGTCATTTCAATTTAAAATTTTAAATGTCTAGTTGAGTGATGGCTTTGCTGTTTGTGTATTTATTTGTTTCACTTCAGTCGTATCTAATTGTGGCATGTACTTCCAGATATCGTTGCTGCTGCAGTACTTTCTGGGAACCGAAACTTCGAAGGCCGTGTGCATCCCTTGACACGAGCTAATTATCTTGCTTCGCCTCCTTTAGTTGTTGCTTATGCACTTGCTGGCACGGTATGCTCATAATTGTCATTCATAATATTTACTGCAGGAGAAAAATATCAAGTTAGTTAAACATGTACTTTATGTACTTACTCCTGTTTTACCAATTGTGGAAACTGGAAAGTGTAGTAGTTTTATTCCCCCATATTGAGTAGCTAGATCTGATTCATTATCGCGTTTAACGACTCCTTTAACATGAAATTACTTTTCAGGTTGACATTGATTTTGAGAAGGAGCCAATCGGAAAAGGAAAGGATGGTAAAAGTGTTTATTTCAGGGATATTTGGCCCTCCACGGAAGAAATTGCCGAAGTATTAACTTCTAATCTTGCAGATGACGATGTTTCCCTACTTACATTGTTTCATTATTTTCGTCAGCTATTAAATGACTGTACATTCTTGTTTTCTTGCGTTCCAGGTTGTTCAATCTAGTGTATTGCCTGAAATGTTCAAGAAGACTTATGATTCTATCACAATGGGCAATCCAATGTGGAATCAATTATCAATTCCATCATCCTCTTTATACTCATGGGACCCCAACTCAACCTACATTCACGAGCCTCCATATTTTAAGAATATGACAATGGATCCACCTGGTCCTCATGGAGTGAAGAATGCTTTTTGCTTGCTCAACTTTGGTGACAGCATTACAACTGATCATATTTCTCCAGCTGGGAGCATTCACAAGGACAGCCCTGCTGCAAAGTACCTCCTTGCTCGTGGGGTTGATAGAAGGGACTTCAATTCTTACGGTAGTCGTCGTGGTAATGATGAAGTGATGGCTAGGGGTACCTTCGCCAACATTCGTCTTGTCAATAAGCTCTTGAATGGAGAAGTGGGTCCAAAGACAATTCACGTTCCAACAGGGGAAAAACTCCATGTGTTCGATGCAGCTACTGTAAGTTGTCTGAAATTTAGATTGTTTGGTTCCGTTGCTTAATTTGTTTTCTTTTGTTCATTTTATTCCCTTTCTCTAAATTTGGGGAGTAGATATAAATGTGCTCCTGTCAAAATGCAACTATTTATTGATTTGTTGCGTCTGTCTTGATTTCCCAAGTTAGTCTCGTAAGCTACATGTTAATAGGTTTATGCTATTCGTGTTTTTAGTCCCCACTTCTGTAAAATTGATATGGTTTATTTGTTGCATCACCACTCGAGTTACTGCACTTAGTTGATCGTTCTCATATTATCAGAGGTACAAGGAAGCTGGGCACGACACTATTGTCCTAGCTGGAGCAGAATATGGAAGTGGAAGCTCCCGGGATTGGGCAGCTAAGGGTCCAATGTTGCTGGTTAGTTTTGCATAATAATATGACCCCTTCGAAGGAATTCGCCACCCCTCTTTTTTTTCTCTGATGTTTGAAACTACTTTTAGTTACTCGACTCTTGTTTTCCTATATCAGGGACTGAAAGCAGTAATTGCCAAGAGTTTTGAGAGAATCCACCGGAGTAATCTAGTTGGAATGGGTATCATCCCTCTATGTTTCAAGACCGGTGAAGATGCTGAAACACTTGGCCTGACTGGTCACGAGCGCTACAGTATTGACCTTCCTAGCAATGTTAATGAGATAAGACCCGGCCAAGATGTTACTGTTGTTACTGACACTGGCAAATCTTTCATCTGCACAGCCCGATTCGACACTGAGGTGCTTTCACTACTTATCCTTGTCCTCTTAATCCATAATCATGAAACATATACATGCGTGCAAAATTCAATGTTTGGTCTGGCAAGTACGACTGAAACTATGTAGCTAGTTTACCAGTATCTGAATTTTTCATGTTGGGGTGTTCAATTTACAGGTAGAACTGGCGTATTTCAACCATGGTGGTATTCTTCCTTACGTCATTAGGAATCTGAGCAAACAGTAATTGTTCAATAGATTCCTAAGGGGTGATCTCATAGTGCAGTTAGCACTACTTGTTGGGGAACATTGGCTTTTAGTAAAGCAAGTTAGAAATAAAGATCTGAATAAAAGAAAAAGGCAAATAGAAAAGAGCGATAGAAGTAGTGGTTAATGGTACCTCTCGTTGAGGTCCGAGTAGTGGTTAATGGTACCTCTCGTTTGTTCCAAGTAGTGGTTAATGGTACCTCTCGTAGAACGAAGGTAGTAGTATCGTTCCTTCGGGGAACATCGGAAAAAATTGGGAGAACGGTAGTGGTATTTTTTCCTTCTTTATTTTGTTAGCAGATGGGTAGTTTTAGATTGCCATTGTCCATCTTGTCTGTTGTTTTCCACCGAGTGATTTAATAAAATAAAATTGACGATAGTCAGATTTTTTTGTTTTTTTTCCTTTTTTTTCCTTTAAGCATCCTTTAAGCATCCTTGTTGTATATAATGATCAGTAAAAAGGACACAAAAATCGGGGAGTTTTCAGCAGGTAACTGCGAGGGGTTTAAAAATTTGTCAGTGGCTCAAAATGACAAGCTACTCCCTCCGTTTTAAAATAATGTACATGAAATCAGCCTATTTTTTTGAAACGGAGGTAGTAATATTTAAACGCGGAAGTGCAACTGAACAGTCATGATCAATGCAGTCTCACTCACACGAGTTCTCATGATAAGATTACTAAATGCTGGTGGCCTAACCTTCTTTGGAAAGATGGTTTTGATATTGATTTTATACATTCTTCGGTGCTGGTGGATTAGCCTTCTTAGGAAAGATGGTTTGGATATAGATTTTATACATTCTTCGGTGCTGGTGGATTAGCCTTCTTAGGAAAGATGGTTTTGATATTGATTTTATACATTCTTCGGTGCTGGTGGATTAGCTTTCTTAGGAAAGATGGTTTTGATATAGATTTTATACATTCTTCTAGCTGTATGATATATGTTCTTTTTTTCCCCCATACAACTGTCTAGCTGCTGAGATTTAAGGTCAGTAGCATTGTGTGCCATAGTCTTATTACAAAAGAATTACCATTTTTTTCTTCTTGGAACAAACGAGATACAACTGTCTAGCTGCTCGGATTTAAGGTCCGAGTAGAGATACCACTGTCTAGCTGCTCGGATTTAAGGTCCGAGTAGCATTGTGTGGCATAGGGTTATTACAATTAAGCATAGTTGCAAAAGAACTAGCATCGCCAGAGGATGGAGCATAAGTTGCAGCAATAGAAATAAGTTTTGGTCTCCAATCAAGCCTCAGGGAATTACAAGTGATTTGTCTAAAAATAACAAAAAAGTTCAACATTTTCTTCTATCATAGAGAGTTGTTTTTTCTTTGGGGAGCTTCCATTTCATTTTCAGTTTCTTCATCTGCTTTTTGTGAGTTGCATATCCTCTTCTTTTGGTGTTGATGCCATCTCATTGCTGCTATTGCTCCCACGGTGTTGCGTTCTTCGAGAGAGCTCACTTTACAGCGGAAGGCCCATTGTGGCATTGTCCCGTGATTGCTCCTCTTTCATTTATTAGAACATTGATTACAGTGGCAACAGTTAATCGGTCAAGCCAATTGATATAACATAACATAGTTAATCTCTGGGGAGAATTCTGGTTTGTGTGTGATCTAGATTTTCTATACTTGGATTTTTGTTATAGACCGGGTCTGGTTTTATATTATGACAAGCTTTGATATGGGTGTTGATGAGGTCAATAGTAACTTTAGGGGTCTAATGTTTGTATTGGAAACACTTAAGACACCTAGCTTTCCATAAGTACCAGGCTGGAGTGGCATACAATTGACTCCATTTCACATTTGCTATTGGTCTAGGACCATTATTACTAATCCATGACTCTGTCCAATTGGTAACACTGACATTACTGTTATCCATTTTAGCATTGACACCAAGCCAAATGGCCCGACTGGAAGGGCAACTAATAAGGGTATGTTCCTCTATCTCTACGGATTGGTCGCACCTTGTATAGTTGGTATTTATGGATGTTACCGATCTACCTACCATACAACTAACATGTAAGATACCGTTATAGCATTTCCAAACAAATACTTTGACGCGTGGTAGGACTTCTAGATACCATATTTTCTTCATATTGAGTTCAATGGTGGAAGTTGAATATTGTTATTAGAGTGATCTTGAATGAGATGCTCATATACAGATTTAACCGTGAGATTATCTTTTTTGGTTAGTGGCCAGATCAGAGAATCAGAACATCCGGAGTTTTCTTGCAAATCGTTGCTCATGATATTTTGAACTATGTGGTTTGGGAGAACTTGTCATAAGAAATCCACATTCCACTCCCTAGTGCCTGGATTCAACACATCACTAACCTTAGTCAAGGTATTTGAAATTGTGGGTTTTATTTCATTTGTTTGAATAGGGTTTGGGGTGTTTAAAGGAATCCAATTATGAGACCAAAGTTGAATTTCCTGACCACTGCCTATTTTCCAGACTGCTTCGTCTTGTATGATTTTAATGCAATTCCATAATCCCTTCCAAAGCCGGGAACAGTTTTGCTTTGGTTTAATGATACTGAGACGAGAGGTGTGTTTTTGAAGTGTTTGGTTTTTAAGACTGTCGATACGAAGGAATTGGGATTTTGTATCATCCTCCAGGCCGTTTTAGTTAACATGGCCGGGTTAAACTTTTCGAATTGTTTGAACCCCAAACCACCATTAGCAATTGGTATGCAGATCGAACTCCAAGCTTTATCCTCTACTACTGTCCTTAGCATGCCCCCACCAGAAAGCTCTATTATAAGCATCCATTTTTTTTTGTTATCTCTATGGGTATCACGAAGTAAAACATTTGGTAAGTAGCCAGGGCGTCTGCAACATGTTTATTCATCACCCTTTTCCTGCACGGGGCGGGGGGAGATGTTTACTATTCCATCTTTTTAGTCTAGCTTTTAGTTTTCCTATGATCGGGTCGAAACATTTAACCTTGGATTTGTGTGTAAAAAGAGGCACTCCTAGGTACTTTCCAGTCCGTTTCTACCCATTTTGAGAATTTCAAGAATTTCCCTAATTTCTCTATTGGAGACGGAATTACTGAAGAAAGCTCTACATTTATCATAATTTATTTGTTGACCCGAACCTAGACTGAAAAGGTCAAGGATTTCGATCAGGTTTTTACACTCCTTTTACCCGGCCTGAGGGAAATTAGGCAATCATCATCAAACAACGAATGAGAGATAGAGGTGAAGGTTGAGGTTGAGGAAAACTCTCCACTTATTAATTTTCCATCCTATGCATGCAGCAGAACCCTAGAAAGGGCTTCCATACATATAATAAACAGGTATGGAGAAAGATGATCCCCTTGTCTAAGGCTCCTAGTAGGTTTAAAGAAGCCTGATGGAGAGCCATTGACGAGCACTGCACTCGTCAAGGTACCTATACATTGGAGAATCAAATCAATCCAATCTTTGCAGAAACCCATTTGTTCCATTATTTTGACCAGAACCTTCCATTCAACTCGATCGAAAGCTTTGGACATATCAATTTTCAATCTCATGAAGCATTTTTTCTTTTGTTTTTTTTTTCCTTTCCGATCTTATTGTATGAATTATCTCATGTGCTATAATAATGTTATCATCGATTTGTCGGTCAGGGACAAAAGCGGATTTGTATGGGGAGATAAGCTTATCCAGGAAAAGCTTAATTCTACCAGCTAGAAGTTTAGAGATAATTTTGTAAATGGTATTGCCGAAGGAAATGGGCCTGAAGTCGTTTGGGGTAGAAGGCGACTCAACTTTTGGTATCAGGGTGATAAAGGTGGAACTAAAGTCTTTTAGGATATGTTTGGTTTCAAAATAATCTTGAACAATCTTTTGCTACTTCATCTTTTAGGAGAAACCAATTTTTTGGAAGAAGATGGTCGGGAAGCCATCCGGTCCAGGGTACTTGTTTGGATGCATATCAAATGGTGGGTGATTTTGAGGACTAAAGACGGTTATTTATAGAACCATGAAGAAAAGGTGTGATCATACAACAATCTACAATGGATCAATCAAGATCGATTTGATAATTTAAGTATCGGATAAAGACTGTGTCGAATCAATTTTCCCCCGATTTGCGGATTCAATCAAGAAAAAAACATGATGAACAAAAAAATATATGTTATTCATAAATCTGGAAGTACTAACAATGAATGGTTCCTTGCATGTCTGTATAGTTCAACTTATGATAACATTATTCAAAATGAGTGGGACTTTATCAAAGAAAAAACCATTTTTTTGGACACCATTCAATTTTGGAGGGGACCATGGATTTTATTTCAGTAGGACACTTAGGAGTAAATTGAAACACCCCTTATACAAATATTTATCTTAATGATAAAATTACCCTTTCTAATTAAGTTAGTGTACTGATCAGTTGAATCATTAAGTTTAGCTAATTAATGATTAGTATAAGATTAAATCAATAAGTTTTTTTTTTAATGAAAAATTCCCTAACTGTAATTTTATTCATTTTGATTCTTCATTTAAACCTTAATGATAAACAAAAATATATATATATATATATGAAAATAACTTGCAGTTTATTTTGTGAAGAGTATTATGACTCATACAAAGCTTTAGTTGGTAACCGAGCGACAAGCTGGGCACCAACACCTTTTTGAATAGAAACTCCCAACCTATGAAAAATAAAACTGCCTATACCACTACCAGCATCATTACTAACTAAACAATTCTTTAAATGCTTAAAAAAACAAATCAGTTCCTTACCAAGCTCCCCCTAGGTGGTGAAAGCTAAAACGCCCAAACCATACCCGTTTGAAGTACATTCATCCAAGTATTCATCAATAAGTTGTTTTTATTTTTAATTAAATTATTTAGAGAGAGGAAGAAGAAGTACAATAAGAGTTTTGGAAAAAAAATTTAATCAAAACCTTCTAACTACTCAAGTATACTTCAAATTTAGTTTTTTGTTGCTTGAATTGACCAAAATTTCCAGAAAATTAGAAATTGTATAGCTTGATTTGGGCTAGGTCAAACACGTGTGGCTACAAGATTTGAAGAACATGCAACCAAACTCATCTGCAAATGTAGTTCGGTTATTGTTTCTGAAGGCAGAGGTAGCCGAACTTCGTTTTAATGGAGTTTTTGCTTTGTTCAGCTATCATATTTCCAGGACATTCAACCGAACTTTTACTATGGGTATACAGAGTAATGTTCAGTTTAGTCGAGTTCACCATTTATGTAGCCGAACTTTCAGCTTAAAGTAAGCGTAAAAACATGAGTTCAGTTAGGAGAAAAAGTTGTGATGTAACCGAACTCAATATATTGGTTTTTAGAGAACAATTCATTAGGAGAGAAAAATTGCGACTTAATTGAAATTCATATATAGCTTTTCGTAGACAAGTTCGATTAGTTGAAAAAAGTTGCGACGTAACCGAACTCAACATATATTTCATATATTTTTCAGAGAAATGTTCGGTTAGGAGAAAAAAAATTCGAATTGACCGAACTCAACATTTGTTTCTTACATACTAAAGTTTGGTCAAGGGATTTTTTTTTTTACTTAACTGAACATAATATCGTTCCTTGATTAAAATTTCGAGTCAACTTTTTCGCTTTTACTTTCTCATACAATGAAAAAATTCAAAAAAAGGAAAAAGATAATAATAATAAAAAAAGGAAAAAGCCTGGTGGTGGGTTGAGACCCATTGCGGTGGGTACTATATGGCGCAGGCTGTGCTCCAAAGTAGCTGCCAACTCGGTTTGTAAAAGCTTGAATTCTTATCTTGGCAACTTCCGGTTTGGCGTAGGCGTTCGGGAGGAGGGAAGGCATTCCGCACTCGGCCAACAGATTACTCGAGTTAAGTGGTTCAGACGCCACCAAGTCTATGTTGCTGATCGATTTTTCGAATGCCTTTAATCACGTCGATCGGTCTGCCATCATCAGAGAGGTACGCGCTCGCTGTCCTAGTATTGCATACTGGGTTGAATTTTGTTATTCAAACCCTGCCAGGCTATATTACCGAGATCACATCTTATCCTCTGCACAAGGAGTTCAACAGGGTGACCCCCTTGGTCCCTTGTTATTTGCTTTAGCCCTGCACCCACTCGTGGAGAAGATTGCTTCTAACCTAGTCTAGATTTTCATGCTTGGTATCTCGACGACGGCACCTTAGCGGAGATACGATGGAGGTATCCAAAGCTCTTAAGATTCTCCAGGATGATGGACCAAAGCTACGGGTTACATCTAAACATTTCGAAGACCGAACTATTTTGGCCTTCGTATGACGCGAGAAGAGATGCTGTTGGTGCCTTCCCTGTGGATATTGGTCAGCCTAAAGATGGTGTGCGACTGCTTGGCGGACCGGTAAGTTTGAGTTCGGATTTTTGCTGCAGCACTGTGATGCACAGAATTGATAAAACCATACATCTTATGGACAAAATCCAAGAGTTACAAGATCCACAGTGCGAACTCCTGCTCTTACGAAGTTGTACCGGGGTATCGAGAATGTATTTCGCCTTGCGCACCACCTGCCCAAAGGCGCTAACTCCTGCAGCTGAACGGTTTGATGACTATCTCTTGCAATATCTTCGTCGCCTGGTGGTTGGAGATGGAGCAGGTTTCGGTTTGGTCCAACAACAACTGGCTACACTTCCCATTAAGGACGGGGGGCTTGGTATACTTACGATGTCAGATACAATGAAGTACTGCTACCTAGCTTCTCAGGTGCAGACCCGACATTTGCAGCACTCTATCTTGAAGTGTCCGCCACCACTGTCCCCGTCCCGATTACCACAAGTGCCTTACAATCTTTCAAGCAAGCTCATGGGATTACCACTTCGGATTTTGCCATTAACGATGCCGCCCCCCTTTTCATGAAGTCTTTGGCGGATATTTATTTTGGTGCAGTTCGAGATCAGGTGCCCTCTACCTTTGCTCTATCTCCACGTGAGGTCGCTTGTTTGGCAAGTAATGCATCCGTCCATGCTATGGACTTCCTCAAGGCAGTTCCGATTCTGGGGTCTTGAGCGATCTGTTGGTCCCATACGGTTCAAATTCTCGGTGCTTCGGATCGCTTGGCAATACCCCTCTTTGTTTGATGGCGGTAAGTGTTCTTGTTGCGGCAAGCTTATGGATATCTTTGGCGACCATGATATCCATTGTGCAAGCGAGGTTGGGCTCAAATTCGGACATGATTTGGTGAAGGATATTTTGGCGGATATGTGTTACCGTCTTTGGCGTGGTAGCTAGAAAGGAGGTTTCTTTAGGCGTCATCAATGGCAAGGAATTTCGGTCGATATCATGGCTTATAACCGGGAAGACGGTAGGGATGTTTGCCTTGATGTCACCTGTTTCCCCTTTCACTAGTGCACGTACTCGTAACGTTATCCCAGCCATGCCGTTTCTGCAAAATTGTTACCCGTAAGAACAATAAATACTTGAGTGTTTGCACTTCACTTGGTTATGGGTTTGGGGTACTAGCTTTTTCCACCTTTGGTGAACTTGGTTCGGATTTTGTAATTTTTTTGAAGCGAATAAGGAATTGCATGGCTCAACATGATGCCAATTTCAAAATGGGCAATTCTCTTTTTCATAGGTTAGGGGTCGTTATTCAAAAGGGGGTCGGCGCCCAGCTTGTTGCTAGGTTGCCCACCATCTCCTGTAACGTCGATTTTGATATTGAGTAATAATAATTGCCTTGCGGCGCCCTTTTCATAATAATAATAATAATAATAATAATAATCCCTTAGGAGAGAGAAGTTCTCCGGCGATCGGCGATGGGTTTTTCCTGGTGATTGAAAACCAGAATCAATCCATTCCATTGTCCGTGATTTCCACGCATACACCTTCCTTTCTCCTCATCGCTTATTGTTTGCTGCATTTTGATGCTTCCTACGGCCTTTGCTTTTAGGGTTTCCATAAACTCTTTCCACTTGGAATAAGCGATGCCAAAAACCCGTCTACGATCCTCTACTGCTTCTTGCAATGCCGACCTGGATTCCCAATCTTCCGTGGCTTCATCAGCTTCATCATCGACCCAGAACGACAAGATTCCTTGTCCCTTTGCTTCGTACGATGGCTGTCAGGATAATGGCGGACTAGGTTATTCCAGAAGTGGCTGGATTCGACACCTTAAAGATCAACATTTTCCTACTGAAAGTGCTAAACCTGGTCCTGCAAGGAACGAATTCAAAACGGCGAATTGCTATGCCGCTGGGAGGGTGTTCGCGGGATACGCAATGGTGGTCAGTGTACTGGTGCATGACCACTCATACATGGAAGATGGCTTGCAAGTCTAAAGCGCACACTGCTGATGTTATACCAGGGCCGTTCAATGGCATTGGTGCAGATTTCCTGATTTATGGTGTGGAAAAACCTCATACTGTGCTCCCAGTTGCAGCTGATAGCTCAGCGCCTGGTGAACCGTTTGATGAAAGTGTTGCGGGGGCTTACGGTGGAACTTCTCAACCAAATGCTGCGTAGACAAATTCAAACTACGGTCGGTATTCCACCGCACCGTAGACTTCACTTTTCGCGCGTTGAAATCTGTTTTGGATTCTGTTATTGCAAATCCTACTTGCCTTGCCGCTGGATACGTCTTGTTCTATTGCCGATTTGCACCTTAAACCTGTATGTGCCTCAAAGCTCGAGTGAGGAGCGAGCTGGAAACAGAAGAAGCTACAAACAGCCGCAATTAACAAAGCACTAGTAACTTGGAATGAGCCCTCGGGGTGTCTCGCCTTGTTCAACGGTTGCTTGACTCGACTAAATGCCTCCAAAGCGAGCGTGTGCTCGGTAAGAAGAAAACTAGCAAACACTTGGCTACTTGCGGGAAGAAGCTTAGTTATGGTCATTACACCGCTGGCTATACGTATCCTCTCATCCAAATGGCGTTGCCCCTCCGGCCCCGAGATACTCTACTTGTACTCCGGAATAACACCCTTCAACTCATTTATCATTCCCATGAAGCTCATTGTCTCTCCTGCCTTGTCAGTGAATGCCAAAGACGTTCTTGCTGCTCTTAAGAGCTTTCCCAAGGGTACGTCTTGTGGCAGGGACGGCCTCAGAGCTCAGCATCTCCTTGATGCTTTTAGCGGAGCTAGTGCTGCTATTGTTTGAAGACGTCTTTGTTGTCGATTACTGGTGTTGTGAACCTTTGGCTTGCTGGCAAATGCCCCTCTGCTCTAGGCGAATTCATTTCCAGCGCCCCCTTGACGCCGCTGCTCAAGCCCGGTGGTGGGTTGAGACCCATTGCGGTGGGTACTATATGGCGCAGGCTGTGCTCCAAAGTAGCTGCCAACTCGGTTTGTAAAAGCTTGAATTCTTATCTTGGCAACTTCCAGTTTGGCGTAGGCGTTCCGGGAGGAGGGGAAGGCATTCTGCACTCGGCCAACAGATTACTCGAGTTAAGTGGTTCAGACGCCACCAAGTCTATGTTGCTGATCGATTTTTCGAATGCCTTTAATCACGTCGATCGGTCTGCCATCATCAGAGAGGTACGCGCTCGCTGTCCTAGTATTGCATACTTGGGTTGAATTTTGTTATTCAAACCCCCGCCGGGCTATATTACCGAGATCACATCTTATCCTCTCGCACAAGGAGTTCAACAGGGTGACCCCCTTGGTCCCTTGTTATTTGCTTTAGCCCTGCACCCACTCGTGGAGAAGATTGCTTCTAACTGCAGTCTAGATTTTCATGCTTGGTATCTCGACGACGGCACCTTAGCAGGAGATACGATGGAGGTATCCAAAGCTCTTAAGATTCTCCGGGATGATGGACCAGGCTACGGGTTACATCTAAACATTTCAAGACCGAACTATTTTGGCCTTCGTATGACGCGAGAAGAGATGCTTTGTTGGTGCCTTCCCCGTGGATATTGGTCACCCTAAAGATGGTGTGCGTACTCGCTGGAGGACCGGTAAGTTTGAGTTCGGATTTTTGCTGCTGCAAGACCTGTGATGCACAGAACTGATAAAACCATACAAACTTATGGACAAAATCCAAGAGTTGCGGGATCCACGGTGCGAACTCCCTGCTCTTACGGTTGTACCGGGTATCGAGAATGTATTTCGCCTTGCGCACCACCTGCCCAAAGGCGCTAACTCCTACGGTGAACGGTTTGATGACTATCTCTTGCAATATCTTCGTCGCCCGGTGGTCGGAGATGGAGCGGAGTTTCGGTTTGGTCCAACAACGATCTACACTTCCCATTAAGGACGGGGGCTTGGTATACTTACGATGTCGAGATACAATGAAGTACTTGCTACCTAGCTTCTCGAGTGCAGACCCGCATTTGCAGCACTCTATCTTGAAGTGTCCTGCCACCGCTGTCCCCGGTCCTGATTACCACAGTGCCTTACAATCTTTCAAGCAAGCCTGCGGGATTACCACTTCGGATTTTGCCATTAACGATGCCGCCCCCCTTTTCATGAAGTCTTTGGCGGATATTTATTTTGGTGCGATTCGAGATCGTAACCCTCTACCTTTGCTCTATCTCCACGTGAGGTCGTTTGTTTGGCGATTATGCAATAATGATCCGTCCATGCTATGGACTTCCTCAAGGCGATTCGATTCTGGTCTTGATCGATGCGGTTGGGCCTGACAGTTCAGCTCGGTGCTTGATTCGCTTGGCAATACCCCTCTTTGCTGATGGCAGTAAGTGTTCTTGTTGCGGCAAGCTTATGGATATCTTTGGCGACCATGCTATCCATTGTGCAAGCGAGGTTGGGCTCAAATTCAGACATGATTTGGTGAAGGATATTTTGGCGGATATGTGTTACCGTGCTGGTGTGGTAGCTAGAAAGGAGGTTTCTTTAGGCGTCATCAATGGCAAGGAATTTCGGCCAGCTGATATCATGGCTTATAACTGGGAAGACGGTAGGGATGTTTGCCTTGATGTCACCGGTGTTTCCCCTTTCACTAGTGCACGTACTCGTAACGTTATCCTAGGCCATGCCGTTTCTGCAGCTGTTACCCGTAAGAACAATAAATACTTGAGTGTTTGCACTTCACTTGGTTATGGGTTTGGGGTACTAGCTTTTTCCACCTTTGGTGAACTTGGTTCGGATTTTGTAATTTTTTTGAAGCGAATAAGGAATTGCATGGCTCAACATGATGCCAATTTCAAAATGGGCAATTCTCTTTTTCATAGGTTAGGGGTCGTTATTCAAAAAGGGGTCGGCGCCCAGCTTGTTGCTAGGTTGCCCACCATCTCCTGTAACGTCGATTTTGATATTGAGTAATAATAATTGCCTTGCGGCGCCCTTTTCATAATAATAATAATAATAATAAATTGCTAACATTGGGAGAGCTGTTTGTGGTGTTAAATTGCTAGGAGGTCCAGTAAGTACAGATGCACAATACTGCAATGAACATGTAATGGCTAGGGTCAACAAAACTGTACACCTTATGGAGTGCGTGAATGGTAGGTCTGCAAAAGAGCTTTCCTACGTTAAACTGCAAGTGCACAGCGCCTGTTGGAGGCGTGGCAAGTACAGGTCGATCCCACAGAGACTTGTGGTGCTATAAGGTTGATCAAGGCTTACTCAACTGATTTTCAATGAAATGTAACACAATTATGGTTTGTTGTCGAAGCGACTGAGGTTGAGCTGAAATGACTCTAAATAGTAACTAAGATATAAGACAGTGACAATGGGGATACTATGGTCTTCAAATCCACCACTAACTCCTATTATGTGTTCAACTAAGTTGAGCTTTTCTTGTTCCCGTGATGATAAGGGCAAAGTGTGTCAATTCCACCACTTGTCTAAGGAGTTTCACCTAATGATAACTCAATTATCAGCTAAGGCACTAACCCGAGCACTAGTTGTCTAATTAAGCACAACTAGTCAAGGGAATTAGCTTCTATTTCTAAGGCTTGAGCTGCAAAGACACTCAACACAATTATAACCTAACTACAATGTATACTTGGCATGCATTGTGAGAGAAGAGTATTGGATGCTAGAATTGAAGATATCCGATAAAATTAAGCACTCAAGAACACTCAAGCAAAGTTGAAATCATAACAGTGAATTAGGGTTTCATTGAAAACCTAGCAAACTAAACTAGAACATCAAAAACAACAAATAACACAAATTAAATCTAAATTGCTGCTCTGGCTAACCTGCATATAAGGTTTTTCACACACCCCTTAAACCTATTTATACATGCAATTCAAAAACCCTAAATTTCTCCAAAACAAAAAACAGAAAATACTCTCTCACCCACGTCGCTCAATCTGCCTGTCTCCTCACAATCGTCTCTCGAATCGACCATGCGGGTTGTTGGTGAAACCCTAGTTTCAATCATCTTCAACCCTAGCTTCTAGGTTATGAAAGAAGCTAAAGATGGAGATGGATGAACCTAGGGTGGCGGAGAAGGTGGTTGATGGGGTTGGTGTCAGTGATAAGGAGATGGGGATGGTGGTGATGTTGGTTCTGCCAAGGTATGGTCGGGAGAGAAGAGGGATGGGTTCTGCAGGTAACAGGGGACGAAGAAAGAGAAGATGAAGATGAAATGGATTTGCTCGAATGGGGGTATAGGTGTAGGAGGTTTCGTTGTGAAGCGGGCGCGAGCGACGGACGATGAGGAAGTCAGAAGCGAGCGTTGGATGTGGCGAGTGAGATCTCGAACGGCCGAGGGAGGATTGGGGTGATTTGGTGTTGAGCGGAGTCATCGAGAAATGATGTGAGTGATGGAGCGACCGTAGGATGCTTTCTTTGGGCGAGATCTCAACGGCTTGGAGTGGACGGGCTCGGATCCGGTCGCGGGTCTTGGATAGCTTGGGCCCATGTCTTGTAGATGGTTACTACTTGTTGGGTTGCAACCGATGCGTGCGCGGGCTTTGGCTTTCTGCTCCATAGACGCTTGTCTCCACTTTTTCGCTCTTTTGGCTCCTCAAGTTCTCCGAACTTTATTTACCGCCTAAAAACACAAAGTTAATTAGTACAAATATTTATTCCTGAAAACAAAGAAAACACACGAGAATATGGGATAATATCTCGATTTACGAGTACAAAAGATGAGTTAAATGCCAATAAATAGATGTAGAAATAAGCAATATTTGGCACTCATCAAATACCCAAACCCGAATTTTACTTGTCCTCAAGTGAAACAGAAATTAAGAAATCCTAACTATACCACTATCGTCGCGGTCTCTCGAATGCATTTAGCGTATGCACTAAGCCTTTAAACCGCTAGGTGTCCCTAGTGGACGAGTTGTAGTCTCGTGAGGGTTTACCGCAGGTGTACCCACAAAACCTTCTCCAACTTCGAGTGTAAAAGAGTCTCAAGCATCCAAGGAGCTATGAAGACATAGAGTTTTCGCATGCTAGTAACACGAAGTTAGAACTACCAAAGAACGCATTCTCATCCTTAAGTCTTTGAGCGAGAAGTAACCATACCATATGAAAGAATTCGGATTCGATTGTGATCATAAGCCTCGACTTCTGCCTCACTAATAGGGTTTTATGATAATTGCACTCAAAAAGACCGCTTTTTAGTCTCTCATGTGTGCGAGCGGGAATAAAGAGAGAAATCCTGCACACGTTGTAGGTAAGAAGGATAACCTTCCGAAATAATTTCTAGAGACTCCACAGAGGTGTGGACAAAAAGAATCTTTTTCTGATGATCTCTAAGAAAGGAAATCAACCATTAGCAAGGGTGGGAGTACTCACTTACCTTCCCACCCGATCGGCAATTAATATCATACTCTCATAGGAACCATAGAAACGTCTTCAATCTTCGGTCTTCGGTCTTCAACTGTTGATGACGAACTTCTGAACTTTACAAAAACTTGATTTTTTTTATTTTTTTATTTATTTTTTATTTATTACAATAAAACAATAAAACTCAATTTTCCACAAACTTCATTAATTCTCATCCTATTTTCTTTTCTTTGTTGCACATAAACCTTGGACTATCTCAACTTTTCTTCAAATATTCTGATGTTGCTCCGTTTGCTGACGATGATGTGTTTCTATGAATCTGTTGATTGAGAGGGAGAGAGTGATGCTAACTGCAAATCGGTATTTATAAGGAGTTTTCATCTTTAAACGTCACCCTCATGATTGACAAAAATTAGCACTCAAGAGATCAAAAGTAGTCTTTGAAAGTGGTACGAAGTTGGGTAGCTCACCATTCCTACCCTAATTGACGTACGGTGACACACACTCTAACATCTTTTCTAGAAAGTTGCAAAAAATGAAGGTTGGTGCCTCACTTGATGTAAAATGGGTAGTCTCCACTATGGGTGATCACAATTCTACTACCGAATATCTAAACAACACTCTAATTCTCCCTCCGGTATGGTTAAATCCAACTTTAACGCTCTAATCAACTAAGAAAAACGATTGTGTTCTCCAGTACTTCCAAGTTCTGTTATTTCGGTCAGACTCTCTATGTAAACATATCTAGAAGCATGCTAGTGACTCTAAAATCTCTAAAAGTTGGAGGTTTTTATTTGCAAAAAGTTTTGAATTTTTTTTTTTTTTTTTTTTTTTTTTTTTTTTTTTTTTTTGTGAAATAAAGGACTAAAAAAACTCTATATGCAAATGCACATGCACTCCCAAACCTAAATCAAACATTGTCCTCAATGTGTCGACAGATAGAAAAAATTTAAACAGTCACATACCAAGAGAACTATGCTGATAAGAGAAAAGGGAAGAGATTACCGGATGTCGGCGGGAGCAAGGTTAGAGCTTCACTAGTCAAGGCTAGCATCCAACATTCTCAGTGGAGATCATATCGGATTAGCACAATATATGCACAAGAAAACTCAACCGATGCAAGAAGGAAAAATTAACAAGTCCTACTGGATTATATACAATGAAAATTCACCATACACCAACAGTCTAAAGAGTTGAGGATCAACCCAAAAGACGGTATGCAGAAACATCAACAGTCTTACACAAATATAATATGAGAGTGCAAGTAAGACTGCATATGTGAATGAGTTTCCCCCCAAACCTAAACTTGTCAACAGGTGTGTTTGAAAGCACAAAATCTTGCAATTTTAAAGGTACATCATGCACAAGGTCTAACTCAAAATGAGTTTTGCTAAGAACAGTGGAGACATACACATTCCAACCGTGGCTCCCTAAAGGTGTCATACTTTGATGCAAAATCGTCCAAGAGGACTTGGGAAGCACAAAGTTCTAGGCCTAGATTAGGCATTTTCAGAAAAGTTGGTTTTGCAATTTTGTTACAAACTACACCTAGGTTTGGTGGAGGAGATTCAATTTGTGACTTAGGAGAGAGATTAGGTACATCTAAGTTGTTTTCATGTATAAAATCATTTGCACCATCACACACTTTCCTAAGGTCAGAAGAAGGTAGATCATGTTCACCTGCATAGAACAATTCATCATTCTCCATGTCATACTCATCATTATCCAAAAGTTCAATCTCATGCATAAGATCATTGGTGTCAAGATTCTCATTTTCAGATCCCAAATCAGCATCACATGTATGAATATTACAAGAAGCATCATTCATAGGGTTCACAGAAGAGACACTTAATGTCTCTGAACCTAAAGATTCCACTACATTTTCAAAATACACATGCTCCTCATATTCATCATCATCATCATAACAAAAATTCATCTCCCCATTCAAAATTTGAGTTCCAGTGTACTCATCTACATCTAGATTAGGTTCATATTCAGTGTTAGTTACATGAGTAGGCATAGAAGGGGAGTCTTCACTAGTGGGTATGCATGTTTCATATGAATGATCATTACATGGTTGTGCACATGGTGCACTAGAGAAGGGATGATCATGCATTTTCCATCCAAGTATATCATTGTGTTGCTCTATGAGCTTTTCCATTAGTGACTGCATACAAGGGGTTGGGGGAGTATAACATTGTTCATCCTCCCATGGTGGTTGATGATACATGTGTGCATGGTTGTAAGGGTTCTTAGAATACTGATTGCAACCTTCGAAAGGCTGATTATGGTCCCAATGATTACCAGTATAGTCACTTCTAGACAATTCGTACATTGGATTATCATGGCTTTCCCTAGACTGCCTAAAATCATGCAAAATATAGCAGTTCTCAGCAGGGTGGCCTAAGCTACCACACAAGGTACAAGCATACATTTCATATTGTCTATGGGAATTAGATTCGACAGATTTCTCATGTAATTGCCTTTCTAAAGCAGATACTTGAGCTTCTAATTGATCTAAAAGTGATGACTGGGTATGAGAAAGTTGTTCATTTTCAACCTGTGGTGGATGATACATGTGCTCATAATGATTAGGGTATGTGGAGTCAGGGCCCTGAGAAGGCTCATAAAATTCCCTAAGATCACTATGGTATGTGGGGAGTTCATACTGTGAAGCATGCCCGTAAGCAAGATCTCTAATGGATTTGTTTGTATCTCCAGTTGAAGACCAAAATCCTGACATGATCTAGCAACTTAATTTGAACTCAAAAAGAAGCATAGCACACATCAAATCATGTATAACCAATGATGTTTCAAAACAGGGAAGGTAAGCCCAAATGATGCAAAGCCCAGCTGTTGTGGGCTCAGTTTTGGTTTATAATGGGTTTTGGTTTATTGGGTTTCAGTTTGTTGGGAATGTACAGCCCAGTGGAACTGGGTTCCAGCCAAAGATAATGCAAGGCCCGGGTTATGTGCAAAACCTAGTTGTTATGCAAAGCCCAGTTGTAATGGAGGTTGGGCTTGGCAGGATGCAGAGCCCAGTGGTTGGGCTTTCTGTTTGTGCAAAGAACAAGTTGCACAGCCCAGTTTATGGGTTCCAGCCTAGTTTAGCAGGCTCACACAACACAGGTCTGAGTGCAGTGCAGCTCATGCACTGGTTAGGCCAAGCACGGATTGCGTGAATGTTGACAAAATTGGCGCGGATTGGCTAGATTGCACAACACGAGGTTGTGTGCACGAGATGATGTTTCGAGAGAATAGACAGCGATATAGGGGTTCATGGTCATTCAAGCACAAAAGAAATAACAAATTCAATCAATCAATGTATACTCAAATGTCACAGACTCGACTTTGCGCACACATGTAAGGATGCCGTCTTCAGTCACCAAGACACAAACGCACACTTAGAGAACTAGTGCTTTGATAAAAAAAAATTGATGACCCTTAATCTCGGGCAATACAGACAATGCTAATGAGATTTGAAAAGTTAGCTCTCGAATTTTTGTACACGAGTTAAGTGCTCATGGCAAAGCAACAATCAGCAGATTATGGGTGCTAGCTTGGCGTGTGATCAAGTGACAGAAATGTGCACGAAGTGTGTCAACAAGCTTGATTTAGGTCAACAAGGTCGGTTGAGGTCAACTCACTTGGTTGATATCAAGTGATTATGACTGGGTATGCAGCACGATGGAACCAAACTTGGGTTGACAGAGCAATTTTTTTTTCATGAAGGTGCGGGGCTAACAATAACCCAGTTTAGCTTTATTGCAACTCAAGCTCCACAACATGCTACGGGGAATGGGACTCGAGCACGGGGTTGATAGCACAATTTGCAAAAGCTAATTCACACACAATTTGCGAAGTTGAGATTAACACTTCAAAGCATAACAGATTGAGCATCATGGAGATTAAAAATCAACTTTATGTAGATACAACTCCCCCTGATGTAGCAAAGGCACATCAAATAGGAAATGCTAGAACTCTACAGCATGCTCAGGGTTGACAAAGTAAAGCATATGGCTTATTTGTTCATCAAGTGACAGATCACAGGGGTATGAGCATGTTTTCAAGGCTTACAAGTTTGCACAAATGAGGTTGACAAAGATGCTCGGCAAATGACTAATATTGATAATGTTACACGATGCTCGATTAGCAATCACACAAGGTCATCAACGGCTTGAGTTGATGTCAACTATCTCGATTGACTTCACTTTGGTTTGCAAACTAGCCTAGTTATCCAAGTTATAGCTCAACTCAACAGCCTACATGTGGGCTGGAGCTGGTGCTTGTTAAGGCAAAGAAATTAATGCATAAATCACCCACAGGGTAGCACAAACTCACACAAGGTTCAGCAGATAACACATGGTACTACAATATGCTTGTTATGGCTCATTCACAGCTCAACAAGGTCACATGAATGCTACTCAAGCTCAACAGCTACAAAGTGGAGGCTGAGCACAGATTATGTTGAAGCTAAGGGTTTGTGATAAGCACAGAGCAAGTTGTATCAACTGGGTTTAGGCACAAGGTCAACAAGCAAGCATACATGCTATCATTCATTCATTCATTCAAGGTCTAGCATGCTTATCTCAACAGGTTAACATTCAATGAGTGAAAATGCTTATCTCAACAGGTTAACAGATTCCAGGTCTAGCATTCAAGGTCTTAGCATGCTTATCATTCAATGAGTGAAAATGTGGTTAACAGAGAAGGAAATGCTAAGTGCACAGAGCAACTTAGCTCAACAGGTTCTGTGGTGTCAACTTACTCAGTTGACTTCCACTGAAGTTTGCTGCTAACCTATTTGGACTGCTTTGTTAACAATTGCTCTTCCTTGCCTCATCTTTCCCAACAGCTTTGCAGGTACCTGTGAGCTCAACACAGAAATCTCAGTTCCCATAAATGTGCAGGTTAAAGCAAAAAGACCAATATTGGTACTAGTAGGCTGGGAGTAGTTTGGACTGACACAGGGGAAAAGTAATTTGGACTGACAGGGATCAAGAGTTACAAGGCAGTGATGCTTATAAAGTTGTAGCTCAGATCAAAAAGCTCAGATGCAAAGTGAGTGCAAGCTACAAATGAGTTATGCTGGTACAGAGCAAGAGCAAAAGAAAATCTAAGTTATACTAAGTTATACTAACATGCTAGAAATTACAACTAAGCTACAAGTAAGAGACTCTAAGATGATACTACTAGGCAAAGATGCAGAGCTTGTGGGTGTGCGTTACATATGACTTAAACAAGAACAAACAGGAGGTTAACAGTTTACCAATGCAATAATGCAATAACGAGAATGCACTAAAGGATGCAATACAAGATGCAAGAATGTAAAGGATACAAGAAAAAGAAAAACTAAGCTAAGTTATACTAATTAAGGGCTAAAAAAACAATGCAAACATATATACAGGGGTGAAAATTCAGTGAAGAAGCAATTTATCAACAGGGCACACGCCAAGTCCCCGGCAGCGGCGCCAAAAACTTGGTAGGTCTGCAAAAGAGCTTTCCTACGTTAAACTGCAAGTGCACAGCGCTGTTGGAGGCGTGGCAAGTACAGTGTCGATCCCACGAGAGACTTGTGGTGCTATAAGGTTGATCAAGGCTTACTCAACTGATTTTCAATGAAATGTAACACAATTATGGTTTGTTGTCGAAGCGACCGAGGTTGAGCTGAAATGACTCTAAATAGTAACTAAGATATAAGACAGTGACAATGGGGATACTATGGTCTTCAAATCCACCACTAACTCCTATTATGTGTTCAACTAAGTTGAGCTTTTCTTGTTCCTGTGACAGATAAGGGCAGTGTGTCAATTCCACCACTTGTCTAAGGAGTTTCACCTAATGATAACTCAATTATCGGCTAAGGCACTAACCCGAGCACTAGTTGTCTAATTAAGCACAACTAGTCAAGGGAATTAGCTTCTATTTCTAAGGCTTGAGCTGCAAAGACACTCAACACAATTATAACCTAACTACAATGTATACTTGGCATGCATTATGAGAGAAGAGTATTGGATGCTAGAATTGAATATATCTGATAAAATTAAGCACTCAAGAACACTCAAGCAAAGTTGAAATCATAACAGTGAATTAGGGTTTCATTGAAACCCTAGCAAACTAAACTAGAACATCAAAAACAACAAATAACACAAATTAAATCTAAATTGCTGCTCTGGCTAGCCCAGGCATAAGGTTTTTCACACACCCCTTAAACCTATTTATACATGCAATTCAAAAACCCTAAATTTCTCCAAAACAGAAAAACAGGAAAATACACTCTCACCCACGTCGCTCAATCCACTGTCTCCTCTGTCAATCGTCTCTGAATCGACCATGCGGGTTGTTGGTGAAACCCTAGTTTCAATCATCTTCAACCCTAGCTTCTAGGTTATGAAAGAAGCTAAAGATGGAGATGGATGAACCTAGGGTGGCGGAGAAGGTGGTTGATGGGGTTGGTGTCAGTGATAAGGAGATGGGGATGGTGATGATGTTGGTTCTGCCAAAGTATGGTCGGGAGAGAAGAGGGATGGGTTCTCGCAGTAACAGGGAAGAAGAAAGAGAAGATGAAGATGAAATGGATTTGCTCGAATGAGGGTATAGGTGTAGGAGGTTTCGTTGTGAAGCGGGCGCAATGACGGACGATGAGGAAGTCAGAGCGAGCGTTGGATGTGGCGAGTGAGATCCGAACGGCCGAGGGAGGATTGGGGTGATTTGGTGTTGAGCGGAGTCATCGAGAAATGATGTGAGTGATGGAGCGACCGTAGGATGCTGCTGGGCGAGATCTCAACGGCTTGGAGTGGACGGGCTCGGATCCGGGTCGCGGGTCTTGGATAGCTTGGGCCCATGTCTTGTAGATGGTTGCTACTTTTGGGTTGAAAACCGATGCGTGCGCGGGCTTTGGCTTTGCTCCATAGACGCTTGTCTCCACTTTTCTGCTCTTTTGGCTCCTCAAGTTCTCCGAACTTTATTTACTGCCTAAAAACAAAAACTTAATTAGTACAAATATTTATTCCTGAAAACAAAGAAAACACAGAATATGGGATAATATCTGATTTCTGAGTACAAAAGATGAGTTAAATGCCAATAAATAGATGTAGAAATAAGCAATATTTGGCACTCATCAGTGAAGCAACTCAAAGACCCACAAAGTGAGCTTTTACTCTTGCGCAACCGTGCCGGGGTTTCTAAGCTTTACTTCACACTGAGAAATACCACTCCTCATGTTATTCATACAGCCAACACGCAAATCGATATTTGTTTTAGTTCCTGCAACACTTGGTCACTGGTGATGATGCATGATATGGCCATTACAACATCGACTTGCCACTTTTCCCATTAAAGATATAGGGCTCGTTGTTTACAGAATGGCATATGCCAGTCAATACTGCTATTTAGCTTCGTGCCTTCAAATTGAGACGCTACAGGGTACTATTTTATGTAATACTGACACTTCAACACCAAGCCTGCAATTTCAAGCTGCATTTAACTCATATATACAAACTTGCGGTCTTTCTTCTTCTTTCAACATTATAGAGAATGTCCCTCATCCCATGAAAGCTTTGGAAGTTCATCATTTTGACGTTGTCAAAACAGAAATACCAATAAGTTTACATTGACTTAGAGAGATGTAGTTCTTTGGCAAAGCAACAAGTTGGTTCACGCAATGGATTTCTTGAAAGTCATTCCCGTTGCAGGACAGAATCAGAATATTGGGCCTAGGCAACTCAGGGACGTATTACAATATCGTTTAGAGGTGCCTCTTTCCCCCGAAGATAGCTCATGCCCTTGTTGTGGTCGCAACATGGATGTGTTTTGGACCACGCCATTCATTGTGTCAATGAGGTAGGTCTGAAATTTAGACATAACATGGTTCGAGATGTGGTGAAGGACATTTGTTACCAGTGCAAAGTGGATGCTAGGAAGGATGTGGGTCTGGGTTTTCTGTCAGATGACAACGATATACGGCCGGCTGATATACTTGTGTACAATTGGGAAAACAGACTGATACTTGTTATGACATCACCGGTATCTCCACTTTTACAGGTGATGGGCTTCGAAGTTTTGTTCTGGGACGTGTTATTTTTGCTGCCACTAGACGGAAGCACACCAAATATCTTGATATATGCCTATCTCATTGTATTATTTTGGTGTTTTAGCCTTCTCGACACTAGGAGAGTTAGGAGATGACTTTTTTTTTTTTAAAACAGATTGAGGAATTTCTTGGCCAACTATGATGCTAACTATAAGGTTGGCGGTTCTCTCTTTCATAGGAAATGATTAACTATCCAAAAATGTGTTGGGGAAAAACTTGTTGCCAGACTCCCAACCAACTCTGTATAAATTGACTTTGATTATAATATAATAATAATAATTTAGTTCCAGGCTTTCAACGACACCGCCCCTCGTAATATAAAGTCTCTAGTAGTTTTATACTTTGATGTGATCAAGGAGAATTTACCTACTAGCCTTGCTTTAAATGAACGTGAATCAATCATGTGGAAATGTAACATGAAAGAGCATGCAATGGATTGTCTCAAGGATGTGCCTATTAGTGGGTTAAATCAAACAGTTGGGCCGAAGCATTTTAATTCTGTTCTCAAGTACCGGCTTGGCATTCCATTCTTTGTCGAGTGCAGTAAGTGTTCCATTTGCAACAGGCCAATGGACATTTATGCCGACCATGCCCTTGATTGTGATAGTGAGGTGGGGTTGAAATTCAGACATGACATGGTTCAAGATGCTATTGCGGACATGTGTTATAAGGCTGGGGTAGTTGCAAGAAAAGAAGTCTCGTTGAGTTTTTTATCTAACAACACAAGTGGCTTAAGACCGCTGATATTCTCGTCTATAACTGGGAGGATGGGAAAGATGTATACTTTGATGTTACGGGCGTCTCGCCATTCACAAGTGCCAGAACCCACAACTTTACTCTAGGCCAAGCTATCAATGTTGCAGTTACTCGCAAACACAACAAATATTTAGACCAATGCGTGACACATGTGTATGATTCAATGTTTTAGCATTTTCTACCGTGGGTGAACTTGGAGAAAATACAATATTATTTCTCAAGAGACTGAGAAACTGCCTAACTAGTCAAGATGCCAACCATAGAATATGTGGTTCCCTCTTTCATAGATTAGGCATTATTATTCAAAAATAAGTTGGTGCCCAGCTTGTTGCTCGACTACCCTCCACTGACATGTAAAGAACCTTTTTGTGTTTTTTAATAATAATAATAAACGAGTAGCTAGCTCAGCTGGTCATCCCCGTTTCTTAAAGGTTTAATGCGCTCCACGAGGTCCCAGGTTCGAGTCCCCGATAGCGTAATATCACAGGATTTGACATGGAAGGTATAGTTAGCTTGCCCCCCTTACGACATAATCAGCCCCCTATCTGCTTCGGCTCCCTTAGTTGGTTCCTCATGAGGCTCACTGGTAGGCTAGCACGGTAACCTGTTCAACTAATGTAGTAGTACGCTATTGGAGCTTAGCTTGTTAGGCTTCCAACTAGTTACTTTTAATAATACTCTTTATCTAATAATAATATAATAATAAATTGATAAAACTAAAGTCTCTAAAGCTTTGAGTATTATTCAGTCCGAGGGTGTTTGCAGAGGCCTTCACCTCAACATTAATAAAACTGAAGTATTCTGGCCCACCGCAGATCCGAGAAGTTTTCCAATGGATATATTTCCTTTTAATATTGGTCGTCCGTCCTCAGGTATCAAACTGCTAGGCGGCCATGTGAGTCTAGACCTGTAGTTTTGTGAAGATATGGTGATGCACATGGTAAACACCACAATTCAGCTCATGTCTGTTATTAAGTAGCTTAAAGATCCTCAAAATGAGTTGTTATTGTTACGTAATTGCTCTGGGGTTTCCAGACTGTATTTCGCCATGCACACTACTTGTCTTCTAGCCATATAGCAAGCTAAATCTCACTTTGATGACTATCTGTTTCAATGCTTAAGACAGTTAATCACAGCAGATGGCGCGGATTTCGGTCCACTATAATATCGTATTGCAACCCTTCCAATCAAGGACGGTGGTCTTGGGGTTTACACTATGACTGACACCAGTAATTATTGTTACATGGATTCGTTGTTCCATACTCAGTCAGTAAAACGTATCATTATGCACAACACCCCACATACAGACCCATATGCTACCGTTCAACAGGCCCTACAGACATATAACCAAGTCTGTGGTCTACCTCCTTCATCTCACAACTTTGACGCAACTGCCCCACAATCCACGCATTCCTCGGCAAAGACATACTTTGAAGCTGCGAAGAAGCAGTTATCCTCAAAGTTTCATATGTACGAACGTGACAAAGTGCTATGTCAGAGTAATAAACTAAAGCACGCCTAAAATTATCTGCTTGCCATACCCATCAGTAGGTTTAACCGAACTCTCGGTCCCAAAAGCTTTAGAAGTGTGATTAGTTATCGTCTTGGAATCCCACTTTTTGCCGAAGGCAGTCATTGTTTGAGCTGCAGTAGGGAGATGGATCGTTTTGGAGATCATGCGATATAATGCGCTAGCGATGTTAGCTTAAAATTTATAAATGGCCTTATGAGCGATGTCTTAGCAGACATATGTTTCAAGGCAGGTGTCTCAGTCAGAATAAGCTTCTTTTGGTTTTATTTCTGACGGTAACAATGCCCTACGACCCACGAACTTACTAGTTTACAATTGGGACAATGGGAAGGACAATTGCTTAGACGTTACTGGTGTCTCATATTTTACATGTGACATTCGATCCTTCAACCCGGGTTAAGCTATTTCCAAAGCAGTTATTCGCAAACATAACAAGTATTTGGAAAAATGTGAAGCCCATGGCTATGGTTTTGGTATTCTGGCATTCACTACCTTAGGTGAGCTAGGTGAAGATACAATGGCTTTCTTGAAAAGATTGAAGAACTGTCTCGCCAATAATGATGCAAATTGTGGCACATACAGTTTTCTTTTTCATAGACTAGGTGTGGCTATTCAAAAGGGAGTTGGTGCTCAGCTTGTGGCTAGGCTACCAACCAACTCAATGTAAAACCTTTGTATCTTTTCATTAATAAATTCCCCCAGAGGTGTATTTCATAATTGATAAATAAATAAACAAAAAAGAAAATTAAAAATAAATAAAATTATAATTTAATTAAGTAAAAGTACAATTTAGTCATTTGATCTTACTAAGACTTACCCCTAGAAAATGGCCGACCTAATAACTTAATAGTCCCCAAAGAAAAACCACGACGCCTAAAAAGTGGTTCCTAAGAAATGGGACATACATGAATATCCTCTGGGGTTTGGGTCATCAGTGGGGACTTCAACTCCACTTGGTACAACAATGAGATAAACCTATTCAATCAACCCAACCAATTCGAATATTATAGTTACTAACCCTGTAAATCAACTTGTACTTATAGACATTCCTCACCGGGATCCCTTTTACATGGTCAAACCACAATAACCTCTCACAAGTCAGAATAAGACTTGATACGGCTCTATGAGGTTCTTGTTGGTTTGATTTGTTCCTGAGTGCCATCCTCAGTACCTATTACCTTCTGAATATGACCATGCACCTATTCATGTTTAAACAAACTCACAGTCAGAAAATCTCAAAAAGTCATACAAATTTTATGAATATTGGTTCAACAACCCAAACTATAAAGAAGAAATAAAAAGAAGTTGGAGAAAAAGCAAAAGGGGTGATAATGCAGCTTATAGATTCACAAACAAATTTAGAGAAACCAAGAAAAATCTCCATAAGTGGAAGGATGAAACCTTTGGCAACATAAGCAAAAAAAATCAGAGGGGTTCATCAATAATCAAGGGAAAACGGCCTCCTCAATCAAGAAAATATTGATTTCAATTAAGAACATAATCTACAATACCATTTCTAATACCTTTACAACTTTAAAAGCAGCATGATATAGCAACAATCAAGGGAAAATGACCTCCTCAATCAAGACAGAAACACAAAGGATTTTCATTCAAAGACTGATTACTAAAGAAGGAGGTATAAAATTGACTCTCTAAAAGAAGGTAATGCATATGTGTTTTGGGGTAAAAACTGATTCTGCTGGAAATGGTAAATTTGGGTGTGCCACCGAGAAACGAAACTAAACCCTAAACAAATGCACTGCACGGGAGTACTTTAGATTCGAGAGATCAATCTGTACAATTCTGGCCTAAACCAAGAAATGGTTGTTCCAGTCTTGCTTCGGTCACAAAGTGAAGGAGAAGGGTTGATCTTAGGGAGGGAAGCGAAGAAGGTGTTGAGATCAAAAATGTTGAATTTTGAAGGTGTGGCTATTTTATGACTTGTATCGAATATGGAACCGCTCTTGTGTAAGCTTGATTTTTGGTGTTTTCACTGTTGATAACACTTCTGTTGTCTTTCGAAATAGGTTGAAAACCTATTTATACAAGTCATGATTGAGCGCACCCTGATCTCGTAGGAAGTGGAGGCAGTTAAGTAGTGGAGAAGTGGGATTGTGTAAAAGGTTGTGACCATCACGTTTCCGCTAGGATGGAAGACCGGTCAGCCTTACACCCACTACTCTCTTACTGATGTTAACAGTTCGTCCTTTCCTGACACTTTCTCGTAATGGGCGCATTGCATGCCGCACGCTGTAAACCACCAGACCAATACCCTGATGAACATCCCCCAGTTTGTGACATGTTTGATGTCTTGAGTAGAAAATATGTGGCAAGTTGCTGAGTGAGTCTTGCCTAATTATTCTGACCAATCACACGCAAGCTAGGCGGCGGATAGTCATATGTGACGGGTCCAGTCATGAGACTTGTCGCAAGGAATGGCATGTAATGCTATTAGGTTAATTATCTAAATTATTTGTGAAGCCGATATTCATAAAATACCGTATGCATTCGATGCATGTAAAGCATCACTTTTAAGTAAGCAGCTCAAATAATCGATGCTCATAAAGCATCGTTGTATAAAGCTTGCTTAAATCAGTCGCGGATATTAATGTCTTAAAAGGAGCACGACTGGCCATTTTCGGGAAGGCATCGAGGAGCCATTCATGTGTGCCAATGACAAAGCCTAAGAGGGCTCTATAGGAAAGTGACGGCTGGCGACTATGGTGAAATATTATTGGTCACCTAAGATTTAATCTAGGCCGGTCAATTCGGCTAGCGAAGTTGGACGGCCGAGATGATTTGCAGCAGTTAATGGTCGCCTTAAATTTTATGTAAGCGGCTCGACCAACCCCTTTTGAGCAATCGTTTGGAAGCCATATGTCGAGACCGTGGCTTGGCCGATCGCGGCTCATGGAAGGGGAGTAGCCGTTGATTATGGCCATACCTTGTTGGCCACCTAAAATAGGAGTTAGGCCGGCCAATTCATCTGGCGAAGTTGGCGGCCGAGATGACTTGCGGCAGTTAATGGCCGCCGTTGATTTAAGTTAGGTTTTTATAAAGCAGTGTGTCCAACCTATTTTAGGGCCAACGTTTTTTGGTGTTGGCGCGCGCTCGGACTTGTTCGATTGGCCAGCACAATAGCTGGGCCGCTGGTGAACATATTCGCTCCTTGCACGTTGATTAAGGTCGAATCCAGGCCGTCCGATTCGGCTGGCGAAGTTGGGAGGCCAAGATCGTTTTGTGGCAGTAATGTAATGCCTTTTTACAAATTAGGGTTTTGTAACTCATGTGGCCAACTATTTTGATAAACGTTTAGTGGCTCCACTTACGAGTTGGAGAGATGCCGATTAGCCTAGACATTAGTAGGCCCGCCAGTGTACACGATGGCGCTTGTCCGACCGTGTTAGGAGGCGGCTAGGTTTGATAAATCAAGTGGCCAAAACGTACGGACGTGATCGTTTTTGAGACTGACATGGGCAGTCTAGATTAAATTCCTTAAGGAATTTGGCGCATCGACCAACCAACTTCTAGCTTTATTTAAAAGTGTATGTGGCGGGTTTAAAGCAATCTAATTGGTCGATGGGAAAGGGGCCGGCAAGCCATCTTATGGGGCGTGGCCGGCTAGCCACGGGCGGCGCCTGTTGGGGCGAACTGGCCGGCCAAGTTGCGCGGTCACGCCTCCTCTTGTTGCTGGTCTTATTCGTTGCGGGTCCTCTTTATTTTCGATTCTGGTAGGACTTTGCTCCTACTAGCTCCATAGCGGATTAATTTCCTAGCTTACCTAGGTGTGGCCTCGACCAATAGGGTTCGAGATATTGCGCAGGGTGCAAAAAACCTAATTTTTGCAAATTAATTAGGCCAAAATTTGAATTTTGTGAGCTATCACAAAATTGAACAAATTTAATAAATTCTGTGTGTTAACAAAAAATTCTTTTATTCTCAGAGAGCAGTTAGTGCGTCTTCTGATTAATAAAATTCTTGTGAAAATGGTTCAAGAGTTCTTCAGGTCTGAAAGGCTTTTAATAGAGCTAAACCACAATTTTCATACTTTCTGAAAAAGCGGGGGTATAACAGCCACACCTAATAATTCGTGTGGAAATCTATATGGACTAAACTCCAATATAATTTCGAGAGTACCAACTTAAAAGCGAGCTCTACCAAGAGATATATTAAAGAGCTTTATATTTATTTCTCAATGCAATCATTAAATCGAACACATATAAATCCGTGAGCCTGATTGATATGAGAAATAAGTTGGACGGTACCAAAGACCAATACCCAAGTATTAATCAAGTTATATCCAACAAACAAGGTCGGATTTATCAACTAAACGATGCACAACATGTGATATTTAAATTATATAAATATATTGTGCGAAAAAGAAATAACATAGACACCAGAAAATTTGTTAACGAGGAAACCGCAAATGCAGAAAAACCCCGGGACCTAGTTCAAATTTGAACACCACACTGTATTAAGCCGCTACAAACAGTAGCCTACTACAAGTTAACTTTGGACCGGAATGTAGTTGAGCCCTAACCAAGTCTCAGACCGATTAAGGTATAGTCACGTTCCTTACACCTCTAGAACCAAGGCGGATTCTGCGCACTTGAATCCCTTAGCTGATCTCACCCACAACTAAGAGTTGCTACGACCCAAAGTCGAAGACTTATAAACAAATCTGTATCTCACAGATAAGTCTATTCTGATAGATAAATATGTATCCCACAGAAGTACCTATGAAGTTTTTGTTTTGTATTTTGATAAACTAAGGAGAAAAAGAACCAATTGATAATTTGGTCTTATACTCCCGAAGAGCAGCCTAGAAATATCAATCACCTCACAATAACTTAATTACATGGTAGAAGAAGAAGTTATTGTGGAATCACAAAGAATGAGACGAAGAGCTTTGTGATTACTTTTTATATCTTACCTATCGGAGATAAATCTCGACCAAATCTTAGAGAAGATAGTACTCGATATGATAGAACAAGTAAGATCAGAATAGGCAACAACGAGAAAATAGTTGGATCTGGCTTCACGAATTCCAAATGAAGTCTTCAAGTCTTTAACCTAATATGGTTTTGGAAAAACCTAGGTTAAAGTAGAATCGACTCTAGTACGCAACTAGGACACATGAAAGTGTCGTGATTAGGTTTTCCAGTTGATAGAGTTCTCCCTTATATAGTCTTTCAAATCAGGATTGCTTACAATCAAAGCTAAGATAGCTTGGTAACAACGCATTCAATGTTCACCGTTAGATGGAATCCTGATTTAAGATTCAAGCTAAGTCTGCTTAGAAATAAAGCAATCAATCTCCACCGTTAGATGTTCTTAGCTTGTTACACACAAATGAAATATAACTTCATTTAGATATGGGTAACCGTACCTAAACGTGTTTATTGAGTTGGCTCAATAACAGTTAACCAAAGTTAGCCATATGAACATTTTTGTCTTAACCATATTCATCTAACACTTCTAGATCAAATATGATGATTAATCAAACATGAAAGATAATCAAATGAATCTAATTATGTTTCACATAGAGTTGTTCAATTGTTCACTATCTCAAAGAAATATATATGAACCAATTGAAACAAAATCGGATTGATTCGTAATCGTACAAAGTACTTATACAAGAATCAATTCATAAACATTAAGCCACGGTTTGCAAAGATTGTATTCCTTAATTCATAAATGTTTTAGTTCATGAGTATGAGAAACATACTTAACCAATTAACCACCGTGTTCGCTAACCATGTACGCATACAATAGCTCCAGACCTTGGCATGTCCAGCCATTCGCATACCAGGTACGCGACCAGCAGTCCCACACCCAACTCAGGTAGAACCGTTCGCATACTAGTTACGCAAACAAGGTTCCCGGAGCTTAACAATTAAAACCCTTCGCATACTAGGTACGCAAACAATGTTCCCGGACTTGAATCACTACAAAACAGTTTGCATGCTAAGTATGCATACCGTGATGTATCCAGACATGTTAAATGTTCTAAACTCCCATTTCAAACATTGAAACATCCTCAGAAGGCGACAATAGCTGTCTCACACAAACTATTAGCTTCAAGTAATTTTCAAGTGATCGAATGATCAATACGTAACTTTCCAAGTCGACATCAAATGATTGTCTCACACAAATTATGTAAGATATTTCAAGGCAATTTCCACATGATCATCTTTTGACTTAATATTTAGATTCCAACAAAATAAATTGTCTCCAACTAAACTCGTCAAGGACAATGATGAACATAGTTAAAACAAAAAGCTTTCAACTCATATTTCGAGAAATAGATAAGCGATATAGACTCAACTCGAAATATCAAATGTGTATAATATAAAAGTCTATATAGATATACGACTTAGTTTCATTAGGAGATAAAATAGAATAGTCTTCTGAGTGTTAGATAAGTTTTAGTCTCCACATACCTTTTGTTGATGAAGTTCCTCCAAGCTCGCCTCGGTAGATCTTCATCTTTAATTGATGAACATCGTGAAGCCTAAATCTCAACTACACAGTCTATCCTAATCCGAGACATAGCTATAAGTAGACTAAAAATAAAGACTATAGTTTTGATAAACTAAACTTGACAAATAAGATTGAGATATCAACGCTTGCGAGTTCGACCGAGCAGTGCTCTAACACTTTCATTCTAAAGAACAATTATGTTTAAGGTCATGCAGATTATGGACCCATAAGCTTATGCAATATATCTTATAGAATCATTTATAAGATAATGACTAACATAATGCAGCCAATCCTTTATAAAATTATCTCTCCATGGCAGACAAATATGTACGTGGCAGAAATATCATGGACACCATTATTGCTTATGAAGTCACTGACTATATAAATAAGACTAAGGTTTATTCTGGGCAATTATAGTCAAGTTATATATAGAAAAAGCTTTCAATAGAACATGGTGGCATTTGATAAGCAACATTATGAAGACATTGGGCTTTTTTGGTCATTGGTGTGAGATGGTGCATCACCTACATATAATTTTCAACCTGCCAAAGGGCTAAGACAAGGTGATGCCTTATCACCCTACTTTTTTTTATCAAATGTATAAAAGGACTTAGTAGACTTAGTTTTTTTTAATCAAGGATGTCCTTGTAAAACCCATCATCCCAGCCAAAAACTCTCCAGCTACATCCCACCTAATTTTTGCAGATTACTACATCCTTTTTAGTTCATCCCATGGTAAGTCACTCAATAATCTTAGCAACATTATTCAACAATTCACCAAATCATTTAGTCAACGGTCAACCTCAGTAAATCCAGTATACACTTCAGTAGTAATCTGAGTGAAAAAGCTAAAGAATATGTCAGAAGCATGATGGCTATGAAATTTATGCCATTAAAAGAAAAATTCTTTGGCATCAACCTTTTCATTGGCAGAGACAACAATAAATGATTTCAACGAACTCATGACAAGATGCAAAACATACTCTAATGATGGTAAGGTAAACTTATCAGTCAAGCAGTAAGGAGTACTCAAACTCATGCATATCTCGGTGCGATGGCTCAATTATAAATGAGTTGTTTCAAAATTCCTCCACAAACTATTAACAAGTTTGAAAGTCTTCAACGAAATTACCGGCGTAATAAAAATTCAAATAAAGGTCATTATTCCAGAGTATGGAATCTACATGTTTATCAAAGAGATATGGAGGCTTGATATTTAAAACAATAAAGTTCTTAATGAAGCTTTTTTTAACCAAGATTGCATGGAGAATGATCAATGAGAAGGAAGCAATTTGGGCTCCAGTTCTAAAAATCAAGGTACTACAAAGATAGTAATCCTATGTGAAATGACGAGGAGGGAACCAAGTACACCACAATCTTTTCGGTATCAACTTATATAGACACACCTTGTATAATCTTACAAAAAATAATTGTTAGAGCATGCTCGATTGAACCCACCAAGCGTTGGTATTGAAAATGAGAGGGTACCAAGTACACCACCAACTTTTTCGGTCGGCAACCTGTATGGACAAAACTGAATATAATTTTAATCAGACCAACTTAATGATCCTTGAATATATGTATATATAGTTTATATCTCTATGTCTTCTCAATCAGTATGTATAGACAAAGGAGTCCATGTACCTAATTGTTAAGAAGAGTATTTGGACGATCCTAAAAATCAATATCCATGATCAATCTAGTCGTATCCAAATAATCCAATCGGAATTTTGCCAACTAATAAACTTGTTATCTATCTTTCAAGATACAAATTCTACACAAAATAAGTCTCGTAATCGATCATAATTAGATGGACGTATCTACTAATATTTAATAGTACTACTTGCGTAAATCCTATTATACGGATAAACAATATAATGCATAAAAGAAAAAACACAAAACACCAGAAGTTTGGTGAACGAGGAAACCACAACTACAGAAAAATCCTGGTACCCCGTCCAGATTTGAACACCACACTGTATTAAGCCGCTACAGACACTAGCCTACTATCAGACTTCGGACTAGAATGTAGTTAAGACCAAATCCATCCTCCAAGCGAGTCAGTTATAGTCGTGTTCCTTACGTCTCTTGAACATCACAAGGCTCTACGCAATTGATTCCCTTAGATGACATACTTCACAGACTAAGAGTTGATTCAACCTAAGTGAAGACTTTTGATACCAATTCGCTTCAAACTGATAAGCCTATTTGATTTCCATTTAGATCAAAGATCAAGGCTAAGAAATCTGTTTGCAATAAACAAAGCTAGCAAACTTCACAATCCGGAATACTTACACTCACTTAGATGAGAAGCCTGGATCTTTTACCACCTCTCAAGAGCAATCTTCCATTTTATCAGTTAAGAATAGTTTACAAATATCTATCTTGAGGAATCACAAAGTCTGAGACGAATAGAACTTCGTCTCAGGCTTTGTGATTTATATCCTTCTTGCGTGAAAGAGATTACAAGAACACCGATAATCATACAAGCAAGATCAATATATACAAACTATCAAGGTAAAGATAGTCGGACATGGCTTCACGAATCCACAAAGCGAAGTCTTTCAGTTGTAGAACTAATTATGTTTCTGAGAGAAAACCTAAGTCAATAGAGGACGACTGTAGCTATCAACTAGGACACAAAGTATCATGGATTGTATTTCTCAATTGAATGAGCATCTCTATTTACAGTTTTTCAAGTAGCCCATTGATAAAATAAATTAAATATCCAATGACACGGAATATTTAAGGAGCATCTCTATGAGTCTCAAATTGTCACATGAGTACAGGAAAAAGTATAGTCTGAGTGACTCAAAATATATATGGGGACCTGAAATAAGCCTCGTGAGAGTATACTGTTTCCCTTCAATCCAAAAATTGTTTAGCTCACTGATGTCACTGTAGTAGAGTGGCAAAATCATTGTCATTGGTTGAAACTTTACCAACTTCAAATTTTTGATCAAAAAGGATAAAAAAAAATACTCAGCTCAAAATGTGAATCGTAACCGATTCATAAGCTTTGGACCCAAACAAAAAAAAGTTAGTTAAAAGTAGGACTCCATATGTCCACTCGTACCCGCCAATTCTACCCTACCCACTAGTGTTTTACTCATATCCTATCTTACCCGCCCTTTTTATTTCAAAAAGTAATGGCCTTCAAAAAGGCTAATGATCCCCCTCAACAGTTGGCAAGAGCCAAACTGGAGGAACATACCAGTAAATAGAGGACATGTGAGTTTTATCCCATTGATCAAGCTCATGGGCAACTGAATTACAATAACGAGGTTGAAAAGTAAACAAACAAGCAACTAAACTAGAAGAGAAAAGCTGAATATCCTTAAAAATAGCACCCGTTCTATAATTGCCATAAAAGTCGCCAGCTGAAAATTGTTCGATGAGATTCTTAGCATCACTTTCAATGATGATATGTGTGAACTTCTGCTCCATAGCTTTCTTCAAAACTGCCCAAATAGCTCTGGCCTCAGCTTCTTCAGCAGAGTTTACTTCAAAAACTATGGACGCACAAAAGGAGGCTTTGCTAGCAAAATCCCTCATCACATAGCTTGCACCATTGTTCCAGATAAGTCATCATAGGTGCCATCAGTATTGCATTTCATCTAGCCAATAGGAGGGGGCATCCATTTGTCACAATACGCAATAGATATAGTGGGAGAGATATGTAGATTATGCTTCCTAGTTAAAAGCATGACTCTAGATCTATGCAAGACTGCTAAATGAGTTTCCTTAATATTTTGAAAAACCTATCCATTCCTACTTTTCCTGAGAGGCCAAAGGATAAAGACAAATAAACATTGAGCTTCATCAGGAAGCTTAGAGACCGGATCAACCAGACAGAACATCATCCAATCCAGAAAGGATTTATTACTAAAAGCCTGAGTATTAGCACATAAAGAAGAAAAAAACCAGACACGACTAGCAAAAGGACAAAGGACTAAAGCATGCATAATTGATTCATGAGGTCATTACATCTAGAACAATCAACAGTATGCATAGGCATTCTAGTATTCAAAATAGTCGTAGTTGGTAGGGCATTTCTAGCAACTTTCTAGGTAAATACTTGAATTCTGTAAGGAACTCTAATTTTCCAAATGCACTTCCAAAGAGTACTACACTGGGAGGGCCTAAGTCCTCCAAGTCCCAAGCATTTAGAGGTAAATTTGCCATTCTTTGAAAGCTCCCAAGCCTCCTATCAGGAGTGCATAGCTGGCTTAAGGGAATGGTAATAATCTTCTTAACAGAAGCATCATCAAAGTGGGTGTTTAGTCTATTAACATCCCAAGATCTAGTGACATCATTAATAAAGTAAGATACTTTAATATTTGGGTCAGGTGGAACAAAAGAATTAGGTATGGCAGATCCCAAAGATGGAATCCATTTATCACACCAAGGGTCAATGAACTGACCATCTCCAACAATCCAAGAAATAAACGGTTTGATTATGTGACGCCCCAAATACTAAACCTGCTTATCTGATAGGGATTACAACCTAATTGAAACATCAAAACTAGATTACCGATTCAAAGAATCATGATTATAGAAAGTGCTATATACTTGAACCCAACACTCTGATATTTATAATTGAAGAACTTTCAAATGTTATTAACCTATTAATATGTTGTTTTACATTAAATAAAGAATTCACATATACAAAAGATACATAAATGTAACACAATTCGGTAACGCTTTAAACTAAGGAGACGAATATCTTCACGTGCACCATTTCCTCGGGCAACTGAAAAATGAAGTGGGAACGAGTGAGCACATCATCCCAAAAGGGTGCTCAATGGCAACATATAACTCGCAAGTAATCATTAATATGCTTCACAGATATAAAAGAATATAAATTGAAAGAAATAAGATGAATCTAAACATTCGGCTTATTTTCATCAAGATCAGAAAGTTAGTCAAACAAGTATGATATGCATACGAGTGATTTCCCCCAAATAAAATAGTATATATAATATTACCAACGGATGGCATACCGCCCTACTAATACTATTGCCGACGGATGGCGTGCATCCCTACTATCATAATAAGCGAGAAAATGTAATACTATTGCCGACTGATGGCATACCGCACTACTATCATAATAAGCGAAATGTAATACTATTGTTTAGACGGATGGCGTACCGCCCTACTAATACTATTGCCGATGGATGGCATACCGCCCTACTTGACTTAGCTAAGAGCCGTGGGGAAAACACGGACACTCCTCGCAGGAAATCTCATAACGCATATCACACACATACAATTACAATCAAAACAACCATCGTTCAATGCAATCACAATATACATTCATATGGATAGTAAAAGCACATCATACTCGCAAAGGAAACTCAATGATTACAAGAAGGTTATAAGGTTCCCACCTATTTTGTTGACAAGTCATGCCTATCTTGAGATATGCGATCCACTAGTTCATCCTTTAAATCGGTCGTTGTTAATAAAGATTAACTGTTAATCACACAAGCACTCTAAAGATTAGCCAAAAGGCTCATAACACAATCTCATACAATTCTCTAGTTATAAGTTAAGTATGGTTCTAAGCCCATTAATGGTTCTATAGTCTATTAGATAAGTCTTACAAAGATCTACCACTTTGTAGGAGGAACCAAGGGTCAATTCGGACCATAAGTGGTCCAAAGATACAAAATAAGGTTTCTGGTACTAAGCCCAAGCCCATGGGTTTAATCCGGCACGGCCCACTAGTCCGGCCCAATTCACAAGGTCCAGTCCAACAGAGTCAATTAACGGTCACTGACGGTCAAAAGAGTCAACTAACAGTCAACGTCTAATGTCAAGGTCAAGTCCAAATCGGTCAAGTGAGTCAACTCGGGTCAATATAGAACTCGGTGAGTCAAAACGATTCAACTCATTCAGATATCTGAGTCAGGGTAACCTAGGCTAGTCAGGTTCTGACTAAGCTGAAAAGCTCAAGGCCAAAGCCTTGCACAAGCCAGAGCCATTGCTCAGGCCAAAGAACTCTATTGCACAAACAAAGCACAAGATACAAACACACAATCTCTATAATATTCTAATTATACACAGTTCTTAAGCTACTTCTAACTTCCAACTTCAATTCAACTAAGATTTCAACAATAACATCATTAGGTTCATTTCTTCTTGACAGATTCAAACATCTCAATTTCCAGTTCATTTTCTTTACCTTTTAATTCTCAATACTAGCAACAACAGCACCAGGCTTCATTCAAACTGCCATAGTAACTTAAACCTTCATCTTGTAGATTCACCATCCTCATACCCAAAACCTTGTATTGATCAATCCACTTTACTTTCACATCAACATTATTACCAACCCAGCTTCACATTTCAGACCCACACTAAATCCCAGTTGCATTCAAGGTAACATCCATGACCCGTAACATCCAAAGCCCATTCTAACATTCTTTTTCTTGAATAATGTTTGTAGATGCAATGTAATGGCATCAGTCCACCTGAAATATTTGTTCTCCCTGCATATTTTAACATTCATCTAAAATAATCTTGACCAGTAATACCACTATCACTTCAGGCAGCTCATGACCTTCATACACTAACTGAAATGCCATATCTTCTCATTAATGGTTCACCAGCACACTCAAACTCATGCAATACCAGTTCACTAGAATACTGAAATCAACTTGATCTACTCATATAATCTTCAACTCAAGCACCTAAGCAGCAACACAAACACCTACACTCACCAACACACAGACAAATTCATATACATCTTCTAATCACAGCCATCAACAGCTACAGAATCACCACTACTGTTACCAATTGAACATCACCTACAACTCCAGCTTAACTATTTCAGCATCAACACAAACATCACCTCCATTTGTTCATTGCCTCTACTGGTAATTACTTCAATAAATTCATCACCACCTGTAAGACTACTTCATCCACCTGATTTACAACTCTCAATTCATCTTCTACATTCTTCAATTCCTCTCTGAAATCTTTAGAATTCTAAGTCAAGTACCAGTGCCATTTGTATCTGAAATCATTGTCCAAACAAATCCCTGTCAATCAATCTCAATATCAACGGCTTAACCATCATCCATTATGTCATAAACCCTAACTCTACTTCATTACAGCCTGTAAATACTTCCATCAGTTCCATCAATTTCATCTCAATTCTACAGACCTTAATTCCTGACTTCAATTACTGAGAAACTAAAATTGAACCTAATACATACATCTAAACTTTAATTAAGAACAAACCCATTACTAACTACTCAATTATTCAATCAAAATCATTCAATTCAAAAGAACCCTAATTTACCTGATTTGGTATTCCTCGTCAGAATAGCCTCCAATCGATATTTTAACAACAACCCCTCTTAGTTCTCATCAATCATCGACCCAGTAAACTAATCCTACTCCAAACAACCTCGAAATCAGATGAATCCCTAACTCTGTTTAACCATGAATCAACACCCCTCTTATCTCTTCATCAACATCAGCACACCTCCTAGTTCATCTGCTCTATTTCATCGAAAGCCTCTCTCTCTCTCTCTCAAATAAGAATTCAATTTCATCGATCACTTACTACAGAGAAGAAACGGAGAAGAAAAGAAGTAAGAAGAAAGCAGAAGAAGATAGAAGAAGCGAAGAGAAGAAATGAGATTCTCTCGACACGATTTGGTGACAAAACCAAATAATAATGATAAAGGCACCCAAGATGCGGATAAGGGCATCCAAGCGATTTAGATTTAAAATGATTATTTGCCTTTCATAATACTCCAGTGATATCTTCTTCGTCCGATGTCTGAATAACACGTTCGAGTAGTCTATTCCGCATAACTTTTCTAGATCTATCTACTGATACTAGCTCCGTATCTAGATCGTTGTTATATTAATTTCTAATACTTAACGTCCGTCTCTAATTAATCGAGTCATTAGCGGCTTAGTCGTCTCTTGACTAGTCTGATAGCGTTGACGAGCTTGAGGCTCGTTACAGATTAACTCTTTTATAACATGCAAACACTTCCAAGTCCAAGAACATTTAGCATTTAAGAAATCAGTAGAATATTAGCTAACATGCAGTTTGGATTCTCAATAATTCTCCATGCATTTCTAGCAAGCATGGTCAGATTATTTAATTCAGATTTCCTAAATCCAAGACCGCCTTCAGATTTGGGAGAGCAAAGAATATCCCAACCCAGTAGATGTAGTTTCCTATCTTTTGGGTCAAGAGTTTCTCCCCACCAAAACTTGCAGAGATGGGAGTCCATATTTCTGCACAGATATTTAGGGATTAGAAAACCCCCATTTGGTTCTAGCAGCCTGAGATAGAAGCTTATGAAGCCTAATAGAGATTCTGGCATCAATGTCTTGGAGAATTCCCATATGGGTTTGGATTTTAGAGGCTTGAAAAACAGTAGGGGTGCCTAGGTATTTTTCTCCTAAGTCCCTATTTTTTATCTCCAAAATACCAGAAAGATGCTTCTTTAAAGATTCAGGAATTTTTTTACTAAATAGAATTCCAGACTTACCAAAATTGATTTCTTGGCCAGAGGCCAAACAATACTTCTGAAGGTACTCTTTGATAGTCTGGAAATCTCTGGAAGTAGTTTAGAAAATAGTAAGGAATCATCAGCAAATAAAAGATGTGTCATTACAGGAGCATCTTTACATACTTTTATGCCTTCAACCAAACCTTTCCTAGAGAGAGCATCAATATAAGAAGATAGAGTCTCATAACAAATAATATAGAGGTAAGGGGACAGGGGGTCTCCTTGTCTTAGGCTCTCTCAGGTTTTATGAGCCCTGTAGGGCTACCATTAAGAAGAATAGAATAAGAGACAGAGGAAACACATTGAAGTATGAGATTGACCCAATGGTCAGAAAGATCCATCTTAATTAAAAAATTCTCAAGAAAAGACCATTCCGGCTTATCATAAGCTTTAGACATATCAAGTTTTATGGCAGCAATGCCTTCAGTTTTTACATGATGGTTAACAACATATATAGCCTCATTAGCTAGAAAAATATTATTTAAAATACTCCTCTTGGGGACAAAGGCACTTTGATTTTGGGAAATAATAGTGTTCATAAAATGTTTGAATTTGTTAGCCAGAGTTTTAGAGAGGATCTTATAAATAAATTACAAATCCCTATAGGTATAAATTGAGAGACCAACTCAGCAAGGGGAACTTTAGGAATAAGAGCAATGTTGGTGTAATTAAAAATTTTAGCTATATGCCCAGTCTAAAGCAGGTTTGGGTCATATCAATGACATCTTCACCAACAATATCCCAATGCTTTTGGTAAAATAGGCCATTGAAACCATCAGTGCCAGGGGCCTTTTTTCCTCCCATTTGGAAAACAACATTTATTATCTCCTCAGCAGTTAAAAGAGTATTTAGATGAGAATTGTCAGCATATGAGAATTTAGCAGAAAGATCTTAAAGAATCTCATCCTAAAACTGTTGAGGGTGAGAGGAGTAAAGAGTTTTAAAGTGGTTTACAAAGGAGGTTCCAATACTATTTTTATTAGTTAGAATAGTACCAGAAGAGTCCTTAATCCAACAAATGACATTTGTTTTTCTTCTGAAAAGAGTGACTATGAAAATAGGGAGAATTTCTACCTCCTTACATAAGCCACACCTCCCTAGATTTATCCTTCCAGTATAGTTCCTCTAAATTATAGAGATATTCCAATCTGGCTCTAAGTCTGGAAATGGAGTTAGAGTCATTTGGAATGGAACTCCAGCAAGTTCCTCTCTAGTAGAAGAGATATTGGTTTGTATATATCTAAAGGAGGATTTATTATAATCACGAAGGCCTTTATTAGTATTTAAAAGATTAGCTTTAAGCTTATAGGCAGGGAATCCCACCACATTGACAGACCAAGAGTTAGTTATTATATATTTACAAGTAGGATCCTCAATCCACATGGCCATAAAATGAAATGGTCTTGGCATACAAATATCCTCAAAGTTGAAACCAATATGCATGAGACAATGGTCTGAGGAATCTCTAGGTAGATTATTAACACAAAGTTTAGGGAAAAGGCATTCAATAGAGTGATTAATAAGACATCTATCTAATCTTTCAAGAATAAGGTCAGGACCTTGTTGCATATTAGACCAGGTAAATCTAGGGCCAGAAAAACCAGGATTATGCAGATAAAAAATATTACAAAAATTTCTCATATTATGAAAGTCAGAGTCATCAACCTCTAAGCCCCCATTTTTATCTTTAGTGATAAGGAGGGCATTGAAGTCTCCAACAAAGAAGACAAGTTCCATAGGATTTATAGGTGGCATTTGGCCAAGACTCTCCCATAAAGCATTTTTAAGACTATTATTAGGTTCTCCATAAATGAAATGCACATGACAGAGTTTAGAATGGATAATATCATTGGATGTGACATAGATTCCACTCATATTAAAAGATAAAATGTTCAGAGTAATTTCCTTTTTCCAAGCCAGGACCAAGCCACCACTTATACCAAACCTAGGCACATTAAAAGTACTAGTAAAACCCATATTTTTTAGTCTTCTAGCAGCAGTATCATTCTTCATTTTAGTTTCAGATAGGAAAACAATATCGGGGTTGATATACTTACAAAGAAGGTTTAGTTTTTTATTGGAAGATTTCTTTCTTAGAACTCTAACATTCCAACATAACATATTGACATTATTAACAGGGAAAGAAGAAGCAGTTTGAGAAGCATCATAGGAAGTATTTTGAGGATGAGCAGTAGAAGAGTTTACCTGAGTAGAGGAATCAGAACCACCACTAAGCTAAGTATCAGTAGTGCCACAATTAGGAGTAGGTCCTTGAGCAGAATTGAGATCCAAGTTAGCAACATCGTGAAGAGGATTATTACAGACACCATTGCTTTCCAGGGGAGTATCAATGGGCACATTGTAATAACCAAATGAATTGATTAGAGGATGGGTTTTGAGAGAACAATTGGTAAAATTGATAGTGGTGAGTTCCCCCAATTTGGTGATTGGGGCATACAAATTGGTGTAGGGTATCAATAGGTTCAAGACAACTATAATACTAGCCAGAGCTGAAGTACTAGCTCTAGTTTGTTTCTTGATATCAGCTCTAGGATTAATTTTCCTCTTGAGGTTAGAGAGAGCATCATGTTATGCAACTAGAGAAATCACTTCTTCTCTAGTAATGCTAGTATTTTGAGCAGCAACAGCTGCCGATTTGAATCTTCTAGACGAGTTGGCTGTTCGAATCGGTCCAGACTTCACTAGCTCAGGAGTAAGAATCGAGTCAGCAAAATTTTCTTGCTGACTAGTAACATGCTTGAGAATTACCGGAAGACCATTGTTTTGATCATTTAACTTGTGTTGTAGGACTGGACTAACATCATAGATTTCGAGAGCAGATGATTTATTAACAAATGGATCCATCTGGTGGTTATCCTTTAGGAAATGTTGCTTTGCATTATCCTCCTTTTGGACCTTCATTACTTCTTTTCCACGAGCATCAACATGCATGTCGTGAACAACATCTTGCGTATCTGGAATAATATCAGTAGTACTCATTATAGCATCAGAGCTAGTCTTGGAAGCTTCAAGATGAGTAGTGGAAGTAGTAGATGTGGAGGGCATCATAAGCCTATAAACTTGAGGCAAAAAATACTTAGAAGCTGAAGCACTAGGTTCCTGAATTGCCTTTCGCTTAACAATCCAAAGAGTGCAGTTAGTGAAAAAGCAGGGGTACAACAACCACACCCAATATTTCGCTTAGCAATCTGTATGGACAAACTCCAATATACTTTCTAGAGAATCAACTAGACAGTCAGACTCAATCTAGACAAAAAGTATATCAAAGAGTTTATATCTCAATCTCTCGATTTGATATATACTCAAGCAAATAGAAATCTGCGGGTCTTTATCAAATACTAGAGAGATAACTTGGATGGTACCAATGACCAATATCTAGGTCTCAATCAATTTAAATCAATAACCAAAAGGTCGGATATTCAAATTGATTGAACAACGCACAACCTGTGATATTTCAATTATATAACTAAATATAATGCGGAATAGAAATAACACAGACACCACAATTTTGTTAACGAGGAAACCGCAAATGCAGAAAACCCCGGGACCCAGTCCAGATTGAACACACACTATATTAAGCCGCTACAGACACTAGCCTACTCCAAATTAACTTCGGTCTGGACTGTAGTTGAACCCCAACCAATCTCACACTGATCCAAGGTACAATTATGCTCCTACGTCTCCGATCCTAGCAGGATGCTACGTACTTGATTCCCTTATCCGATCTCACCCACAACTAAGAGTTGCTACGAACCAAAGTCGAAGACTTTAATAAAAAAATATGTATCACACAGAAAAGTCTACGGTAATAGATAAATCCGTCTCCTACGAATATACCTACGAATTTTGTTCCGTCTTTTGATAAATCAAGGCGAACAGGAACCAATCGATAACCCGAACTTATATTCTCGAAGAACAGCCTAATATTATCGATCACCTCACAATAATCTTAATCGACGCAGCGAAAAAGGTATTGCAGAATCACAAACGATGAGACGAAGATGTTTGTGACTTCTTTTTATCTTGCCTATCGGAGATAGAAATCTCAAGCCAAATATTACAATTGTACTCATTTATAGAAACAACAAGATCAGATCACACAACTACGAGAAAGTAGTATCGATCTGGCTTCACAATCCCAATGAAGTCTTTGAGTCGTTAACCTGGTTTAGAGAAGAAAACCTAAGGTTAAAGGAGAATCGACTCTAGCTTATACAACTAGTATCACACGTAAGGTGTGGGGATTAGGTTTTCCAAGCCAGAGTTCTCCCTTATATAGTCTTTCAAATCAGGGTTTGCAATCAATGTTAGCTTGGTAACAAAGCATTCAATATTCACCGTTAGATGAAAACCTGATTAAATTCAAGCTAATATTTTTCAACTGTTAGATACACAAATGAAATGCACGTTTCTAGGCTTGTGTAACCGTACCCAAACATGTACATTTGTTGGTTCAACAATAGTTAACCAAAGGTTAGCCATATGAGCAATTGCATATCAACCATATTCTTCTTCACCATAACTAGTCCAAATGACTCAAATGAACTAGTTAGAGAGTTGTTCAATTGCTTAGATCTTTATGTAACTACACAAGACACAATTGAAGCAAAAACAATTTGATTCACTCGAATCGGTTCATGAACTTTATAGACACGATTTGAAAAAGCATTCCTTAGTTTATTTAAACATGAGTTCAAGAACAATCGTTTTTAGATATAACCAACTCAAGTTCGCGGAATGGGTTCGCGAACTTAAGTTCATAGAAGGAGTTCACATACACCAACAGAAATTCTCGGGTCGAGAACTTCCGCCAGATCGCGGACTTGGCTCACGCCACCATTCCGGTTCTCTTGATCAACAAAGTTCGCAAACTTTGGTTCAAAGAATAAGGACTTATACATATATGTGTTTCCATAATAATGCTTATATCCTACCATGGTTATGTAATCTAAACTCTCATTTCAATCATCGAAACATTCTCAGAGGACGTTATATAGTTGTTATTCACAAACCATTTTTCGTCAGAGCAAATTTCAAAGTGATTGAAATATAACATGACTTTTGTCACTAGGTAAAGATGAATTCGGCTAAAGCGAAAGCTTACTAACACATATTTCGAGAAATAGATAGGCGAGATAAACTCGGCTCGAAATACCAAATGTGTATAATCTTAGTTTATATAGCAAAACGACTTTTGTCTCAAGATATGAGATAAATAGACTTTTGAGTGATAGATAAGTTCAAGTCTCCACATACCTTTTAGTCGATGAAGTTCCACCGGTTCCTTGAGTAGTCCTTCGTCTTGTATGATGATCGCCATGGAGATCTTGAGCTCAACTACACTTTCTATCCTAGTCCGAGACCTTAGCTATAGTAGACTAGAAATCAAGACTTATAGTTTTGATCACTAACATTGACAAACATGCTTGAGATAGCAACGCATGCGAGTTCGGCCGAGCAATGCTCTAACAATTTCCCCCTTTGTCAATTTTAGTGACAAAACTATCAATACATATGGAATACAAAAAAAATAAATAAATTAACTTTTGTAGCTCCTATTCCACATGTCTAATCTTCAACATTATTCGAATTCTTTGTCACTTCCAAGTACTCCAATGATCCCAACGGTTGTAAGTTTAGCATCATCGTTGTTGAAAATCCGTAGCTATAACAACAAGAAAACAAGAGTTCTCAATCATTGCTATACAGTGTCATAGTATCATTACACAGCGTCAAAGTTCAATTGTATCACAACTTCAACAACAATACTATGGTTATATGTATCACTCCCCCTTAGTCAATACTCCATCTCACATGGAAACCACTCCCCCTTACATAATGATTCGAAAACCATATGTATTTGTAGTGTGAACTACATATTAATTCTCCCCATTTTTGTCAATAAAATTGGCAAAGGCAAAAGAACGGGATCCTAATGAAATTTCCGAAAGAGACATTTCATGACCAAAAGAAAGAAAACACATATCATCTTATTTAGATGCAATCATAAAGCTGAAGCTAAATACATTCATCAAGGAGTTTAAAGATACAAGATAACCCTTCAAATATTCCATAGCCGCACTCCCCACAAAGATTTGGCAATTAAGCACAATTTCAGTTAAGAACTCTCCCCCATAATATGTCATTCCCGAAAGAACAACAAGAGCGACCTTAATTTCAAGAGAAAATAAGGATTTCTTTGGACATAACAAATCACATACAAGTATGAATTTGAATCCAAAATACTCAATTAAATTAACCACAAGAGAACCCATGATTAATTTAATCGGATATGCTCAACATAAGTGAACTTACGGAGACTCAAAAAGACTCAATTAGATTAATCACAAGAGAACCCATAATTAATCTAATCGAAATACACAACCAAACTAATCACAAAAGTAATCAATTTAATTGGCCATACTCGACATAAGAGAATCTATGGAGAAATGACTAAGTTAATCATAAGAAAACAATCAACCCAGTCAAAAGTGCTCAAACATAAGAAAACTTACGGATCCATAACTAAAATAACCAAACAAGATGATTAATTTAGTTGATTATGATCGACATAAAGTATCTTACGGAACAACAACAAAGCTAATCATAAAATAATCAACTTGGTCGTTTAGTGCTCAACATAAGACACATTACGGAGCCTCACGGTAATACATAAAATATGGATCAGGGAAGATCAATTACTGCGGAATACACAAGGATTCATTCTATTTTCCATCACTATTTGCATAACGACATATAATAGACATAATCCTTGTAAACAAAAGATTTTAACCTATCTTCCATCAAAAATTGACAATATAGGCTTAACTTTTGTATTTGTCAAAAGTCCATTCATTCTTTTATCAATACATGCATATCAACATACGAAAGACTTTAATTTTGACAAGATATGCGAAAATAACAGTTCACGGACGCAAACACACATATCCCATAACAATTTGCAATATATAAAACCATAAAGATTAATACTGCAAAAATCATCTTCCAAACAAATTTAGAATTTAAACCAATAAATCTAAAAACATGAAGATGAAGACATTGGACATAGCTATGTGTAATCACAATAATTTCTATTCCAAACTCTAGTAATCCTTCTCAAAAACAAGAATAAATTCTCATAAGAAGTTTCCTAGGCATCAAGACAAACTCGTAATGCACATATAAGATGATTTGTACTTAGAGGGTAGAATCAATCTTTTTCGCCTGGATTTATACCAAGAATAGCTACCAAAGGCGTATAAAAAGATTTTATTAACAAAGAAGATCATACAAAGTCATTAACGACCATGCACCATAGTTCACATAAAATGATTGTGAACATAAAAGAATTTCATAGTAATGCGTACTACTGCCCATTCTTGAACTCCCTTCTTTGTGATTCACCAACAACATTCTTGTAAAAGCTACAAATTAGCTTAGAAGAGTAGTACTCCAAGAATCCAAGTGCCCAATTCCAAGAGAAATGGAACAAGTGACGAAATGGAGCAAAACACTCAAAAACAAGAGACGGGACAAATACCAATCTTAACTCATCCAAATTCAAGGTTTCTCATCTCCATTTTGAAGAGAATTCTAATAGAAAGAGAATGCAAAAAGAATGAGGTCATTCCGAGTTCGGACGAAGAAATTACGGCCAAAGCAAGTTTACCGAATATCGACGTCTACATGAAAGTATGCATACGGGTTTGCAAACAAATTTTCATGACTTAGAGCAGTTTGCATACTGGATCTGCGAACTTAAACCCCTGGATTTTGATTTTAAATGATGGTATGCATACTTGGTATGTGTACCATGAAGTCCAAACATCCCGAACTACTAATTTCAAACCTAAACACAAAGGAACCTTAAACACAGATCAAGTTAGGTAGAAATGAACAATAAGCAAGGTACATGGATCATTATAAGTACTCTAAGCAAATAAAAACACAAATCTTGCTCAGGTTTATAGACATACCTTTTTAGAAGAATCCAGTCGAATTCTACTACCTTACCGAACATAATATGTGTGCCCCAATTCTCGTGCTTCCCTCACCGTATACATAGCATGGCATTCCTTGGTGAGGATGCACTTAAAACACAATAAAGTTGTGTTGGGGTGAACAATGTCTTGCTCACCACAAGTGACCTTTGGATTATCATGAAAGAGATCGCTTTTAGAACCTTTCACATCCAATTCCATTTTTCCAAAAAACTTGTTAAGTTCCAACATCATGGATACTTTGCCTTCTCCATAGTCATGGAATTTTCTGAAGACCATTCCTTTTCACACTCAAAGCATCATTGGCTTTCTTTGGTACCCACTTCGAGTGCGTTTAGGAATGAAATTTAACCTTGTTCCCATTACTCTCTTCTAGAATTCTCGGAAGAGAATTGGATTGACTATTCTTTTGCAAGTTGGTCATTCTCCAATTAGGAACATCGGATCTTGTCTTTATCTTTACGAAGTTATCCTTTTGATAACCATTACGATTGTGAAAAGGATTCTTATGACGTTTATAGGCAAAACTAGGATTATCACTGCACTGATTCCGTTGCCTAAAGGTTGGACTGTTACAACCTGTAACGTTAAGGGGATTAGTCTTAACATATGATCTTGGTTTCACAACTTCTTGTGATGCCCAAACAAGAACATCATGAAGTTTCTCATTCCTTATACGGAAGCGACATCTCCTTTCCTAGTGACCTTTATTTCTTCAATAGTGGCAAACATAAGGAATGCTCTTACCTCGATTCATGTGTGCTGACTTTGGAGGTTGATAAACTTTGCTCTTTTGGACCTTAACTGCAGGTGAAGGTATTTCACTTTTGCCATCAGTGGAAACCTTTTGTTGAGAAGAATCACTAGCCTTGACAAATTTTACCTCCTTGCTAATACTTGGAGCATATATTCCTTTATAGCCCAATCCTCGTGTATCACGATGATTTTTACTTGCTCCTAGCATAGTGGTTAATTTGCTTGAACTAGTATTGAACTTTTTCAAGTCATCTTCCAACATCTTGATTTTATCAAGAGCAAAGAAGCTTAAATCACCTCAAGATGTTTTTCTCGAGCGAGAAAAGCCCTTTCTCTGTTATCAAAACTGATTTGTTGAGAGTTAAACCTTGCTTCAGATTCTGCAAGTTTCTCTTCCAACGAAAAGTACTTTTGATGAAGATTATCACATTCAAGTGACTTTATACGTAGGTTTTCCTCAGAATCCTTGAGGATCGATTCGTTTGAACGATTCGAAACATAAACACCTGCGTAACATCTTCTCAATTTCTTGTTTTCTCGACAGAGAGGAGTCAGAAGAGGAGTGACATGAGAAGTTGTCATCTTCTTCTTTTCCAACGAATTCAATACCTTCACATACTCAGAGACTTCCTCATCAACATCTATATCGATATCTGAATCACCTTCATCAGAAAGTTCATCCAACTGTTCTTTTAGGCGTGTGTTGATGGTGGATTTTCATTTAAGGCTGAAATTGTAAAGGCCAAAATTATGCGCTAACATCTTGCAAAAGATAAAGCCATTGATAAATGATGAATACTTCTTCACTTTACTAATTCACCTAGAATAGAGCATGTGGCAACAATCCCAGAGATTCTCAGTGAATTAAATACACAAAATTCATCCAGGTTGGAGCATGTAGCAACAATCCCATATACCCCGTGAATTTACAACATTATTAATTAATGCATGACCAGCCTCGTATTTCCCGTACTCATTACCGTGCGGCATGACGACCGAGTGTTGTTCTCGACAGAGCAACACGAATCTCCAAGCATTAATAATGAAGCATGTATGAAATACCCATACATGCTACAACTCTCGGTGTGTTATATACTAGCCCGATTGAGCATATTTGAACCTGAACTGACCATATCAATCTCAGAAACGATCACGACCATCCAACTTCACCAGCATGATTGGATGACTTAGATTGATGATGAGTGCCAAATAGTGCATATTTATACACCTTTTTATTGGCATTTTACTCATCTTTTGCGCTTAGAAATCAGATATTATCCCAGATTCTGTGTTTTCTTTGTTTTCAAGAATAAATATTTGTATTAATTAATTTTGTGTTTTTAGGTAATAAATAAAGTCCGGAGAAACTGAGGAGCTAAAGAGCGAAGAATTGGAGTCAAACATCTATGGAGCAGATAGCCAAAGCCCACACAAGAAAATGGGTTGCAACCCAACGAGTAGCAACTCATCTACAAGACATGGCCTCGAGCTATCCATCTCCGACCCACGACCCGATCCAAGCCCATCCAACACGAGCCGTTGAGATCACACTGGCTACATCCTACGGTCGCCGCCTCCACGCGCATCGGAGTTCGCCGCTCCCGTGTAACACCGTATCACTCCAAATCATGCTGAGCCGTTGAGATTTCTTCTCCTAGATCTGACGCCGCTCCATCGGTCTCATCAAAGCTTGCTATCCTCGCTTCACAACAAAACGCCCTAACCCTATACACCCCATCGACCTAATCCATTCCCTTCTTCATCTTCTCTTTCTTCTCCCGACCAACTCCACAGAGAACCCATTCCTCCACCTCCTTCCCTATCCCGACAGAGCCACCTTCGCCACCACCCTATCTCCCTGTCACACCATCATCCCAACAACTATCATCCGTACCATCTTCGCCACCCTTGTTTCACCCTTTCTCCATCCATAGCTTCTAGGTTATGGTAGAAGCTAGGATTGAGACGATTGAAGCTAGGGTTTTTCACCAAACCTCATGCATGGTCAATTCAGAGGTCTGAGAGCCGCACAAGTTAGGGAGAACACGATTCAGAGTATGGGTACTTTGTCTTTTCATTTAATTTCTGTTTTAAAATTAGGGTTTGGTATTTTGATGGTGCATGTATAAATAAGAGAGGTAGAAGATGATTTTGCTCATGCCTGGGCTAGCCAGTGCTTCAATTAGGTTTAATTTTGTTCTTTGTTATTCTATTATGTTTTAATTAGTTTTGTTAGGGTTTCAATGAAACCCTAACTCCATATTGTGTGTTTAAACTCTGTTGAACTATCTTGAATGATTAAAATTATAATTATGTCTTCAATTAGGGCATTCAATACTTTTCTCTCACAATGGATGTCTTGCATCCATTGTAGTTAGGTTACATCTGTTTTGAGTTTGCCACAGCTCATACTTTAGGCACAATAGCTAATTCCATTGACTAGTTGTACTTAATTAGACAACTAGTGCTCTGGGTTAGCACTTTAGCTGATTAATTGAAGCATAACATGGAGAAACCCCTTAGATAGGTGGTGGATTTGACACCCTGCCCTTATCAGTCACAGGACAAGAAAGCTTCAATTCAGTTGAGCACACAATAGGAGTTAGAGGTAGATTTGAAGACCTTAGCAACCCCATTGTCACTGTTTCATTTCTCACTTGAACATTATCCAGCCGTATCGGCAACAAAACCTTTTGTTACTCTGTCACCCTTGAAACTCAGTCTAGAGCAAGCCTTAGATCATACAAGAGCACCACAAGTCTCTGTGGATCGACCCGTACTTGCCGCGTCTCCGATAGACGCCGTGCACTTGCGGTTATCACCGTAGGCCATAATTTATACACATTCCGAGGCCTACCAATTGAATCCATGACCCCAAGCAGGTATTGGAATATGTACCACCGACCCAACGCGGGCCCCGCATGGTCGGTCTCCCCAAAAGGGTGGCATAGCTTGCCAAACCGTCCAAACCAGAGCAATATGGACGAAAAACCCTAAATTAGGGTTTGCGGCACATTACATGTATCGCAAAAATGCTCTCAACAATCCATCTTCGCAGGCATAGATGGAGGGTGTAGATGTAGATTCAAAGAGCCCCAGCATGTCAACACAAACACCGTGGCCCGCCTACATACCGATCGATCGGTCAGACCAACTATGGTTGGTCGTCTTGATTCGTACGCCCCAAACCGGGTATGACACACTACGGCAAAAAACCTAATTAGGGTTTGTGTCGCGATCACGAGTGTCCATTTTCTCCCGCACGAATGAAGGGTCCAGGAATAGACTAAGCAGTCCTAAGTATCAACACGACATCAGGGCCCACCTATCTCCACACCAGATCGGCCAAGACCAAACTTGGTTGTACACCTTGATTCGCGCGCCCAAGCTAGGCGTGGTCACACTTCCCAAACACAAATTGATCTCGACCGCTTAAGTTTACCGGACAAATTGAGTGGCTTAGATCACGTTTCTGGGGATGATGAAGTACAGGTATATACACCATCCCACCGTATGCACGCCGGGTTGATCGTCCAAGACCGACCAAGCTTGGTCGCCTTGGAACGCGGCCCAAAATTGGTATGATGCGCGGCTTTGCGGCACTGATTTCTGTTGCAAATTGATCTCGACCACTCAACTTCGCCGGACAAATTGAGTGGCCCATATCACACTTTCACGAGACAATGAGATATGGGCGTCTACACCGTCATGTCGTCTACACACATGCACGATCGTCCCCGCCAAAATTATATCCCAAGCTTGATTCGACCAAGTCAAGAGTGATGCTTGCGCACCTCTTCAAAAACCCTAATTCCATCAACGGTCGCAGATGAGTGTCTCAAAGATCATCTCGTCCGTCCAACTTCACCGGCTTGGTTATACAACCCTGGTCAGGAGTTAATTGGTCAGTGAGGCGTCATGGTGATCACCACCCGTCACTTTACCACATCATGATGCAAGACTCGCATAGAATACACACGGCATTTCACAGTGTATCGACTTGTTATCAAGAGACCTCAAAGGATATAAAAAGTAGGAAATAGACCTCACAGGTATCGACTTGTTATCAAGAGACCTCACAGGTATCGACTTGTTATCAAGAGACCTCATGGTGATCACCACCCGTCACTTTACCACATCATGATGCAAAGACTGCACCAAGAGACCTCAAAGGATTTGACAACAAATAGGAAATTTAACCGCCACAGCTCCCAATGGTGTTATGCTATGCTAACCCGATCCCTGGTATAAACTTGTTATGGCTATACAAGAGGTATATCGATCTTTAATGCTTGAAAAAAACCGAGTATGCGTAAAGTCTCGAAAGAATATCAAGCACTAATACTCTTCTCCAATATTGACAAAGTGGGAACCTCAACCTATACAATTCTATCTCTTGCCAAGCTGTGTTTCCTCTATCAAAATCCAAATTGGTTTTAGATATAGGCTATAAGCTCCTTCTACAGAAGTGTAATTCCTACCAGGTTGATCATAAGAAAAAATAAAGGGCACCAATTGCGAACCAAAACAATATAATAGAACTACCCCAACCCATTTAATGTTCGGATATAACGGAACAAGTCTCACCACACTAATTCAATCCCAGTTTTAAATCATCCTCCATGTGGAACAAATTATATTCCTATGAGAAATTTCATCAATCGCTTAACATGCATGTTAATTTCTTCATCTACCATAAAATTCAAGTACCATTAATTCATTCCATTTCGAAGTATTTCATCAAATACAAATGAAATCACCAAGCAATGCAACATATTTCGATATAAAAAGAAAAACCCATTCGATTAACAAATAATAATTACGTGATTATGGGATTACCTAAGATTGGAACAATGTCTTCTCCATCAGATTTTGGGTGAAGGAGGGCCGGAATTAGAGTGTCGACGAACCAACCGAGTAAAGGGTTTTAACAGAGACCCTAAAAATGAAAGATCAAAAAAAAAGTTAACTGAGAAGAGTAAGGTCTAGGGTTAGAGCAACTCGTAGTGGGCGAGTAAAACCAAAGAGCAAACACCAAAAAAAAACTAAAAAAATTTGGTTTACTCCGTGCTGCGACGCTATGGTGCACGGCAAAATTTGTCAGCGCACTTTAAAGTTCGCCCCATCGAGGCTCACTTTAAAACTACACCCCATTTCATTTTTTTTTTTTAATTCAAACGTAACTTTGAATTACGCCCATCATTAGGCGTAATTTAAAAAGTACGCCCCACCATCATGCGCACTTTATACTTACGCCCCACCTCAAACGTAACCCGGTGTCAGGCGTACTTTTAAATTACGCCCGACTAAAACCAAACTAAAGACCAAATATGGTTTGGTTTTTGGTTTTACTCTGGTTTTTGATCTTTACTCCGCTCGACTGCGTCTGGTTTCTGGACCAAAATTTTAGTTTCAGTCTCCCGTTGTGGATGCTCTTAGAACTTAGAACTGGGAAGAAAGGGGCTGGATTTTCTGATTCGGGGAGAGGAAGAAAGAAGAGGGAGATAATGAAGTTTACATTTTACCCCTGATATGTTTAAAAACAATGAAAAAAATGGGGATGGGAAAGAAAACAATGGAAGGGTTATTTGGTCTTTTCATGTAGTAAGCGTAGGATAATTTAGGGTTTTACCCTTCACCCTACCCATTCTTGCGGGTAGGAAATGTTTAACCGTCACCCTACTCCTCAAATGGCGGGTAGGATCTAGATTTCGTATATCATAACTTTTTCAACACTCACTTTAATTGCTCGCTTCGTCATTATGGACGTAATCCAACTCTTCTCCAAATGCAATTCAGTGTTCATCATAGCAACCTTAATTCTATCAATCTCAACCATCTTTACTCAAATTTCATTGAATTACTAAGTTATTTCTTCAACACAATCATAAGTTTGAGCATCTACTTTACAACATTTATTATTACAGAAATTCAAAGAAGAAAGAGTACCAACATAACTATTAATAACATTAAAGATTCATCAGTTGCAGAATTTCTTCATTACAACCATTCTAGTTCAAAGGAAAACTGTAGTACTGCAGGTAATTACAGAAACATTGAAACCCACCTAAAAATTCCTACCGACCATTTTCCAGTTTTTTACATCAAAACTGAACTTGAAAGCACCTACCCCAATCCAGTTTACCAAAACAGAACATCCAAGAAAGACTTTCCCATACTACTACTACAACTTCTTTCAAACTACTGAAGTTGAATTCTAAGACCTTCTTAAACAACTAGTACCAAAAACATCTGAAAAAAAGATATAGCCATCACCATACTAATACCAACAAAACAAACTTCATCAATAGTAACTTTAAGATAAAGAAGTTAAGGAGCAAGTACCAACAGGATTGGTTAGCAAAAACTTGTTGATCATCATTAAACTTTTTTTCAAAGATTAACTACCTTCATCCTACTAATACCCCGGGGGAGACTCTTAATAATCTTCCTCATCGTAGCTCCAGTCTTCCTCTTCGTCACTATACTCACTCCTTGAAGATGCAGGAGGTCCATAATCACATCGAATCTTCAATCATCTCAATCGCCTCTTCATTCTCGTTCTCCAACAAATCCTCATCAACATATGATTATTCACCCTCATGCATGGTTCGTGAGAAGATTGTAGGATTGGCCTTCTCATGCAAATACTTTCGGCAAAGCTGGTCCTCCCGATACTTTCTCATCATCCTCTTTTCTTCAAAGAAAGATCGAATCCTCTTGACTTGAATCAATTTCCTCAACGAAATATTCATGACCATCATCATCTTCCTCCGATTCAATCTTAGTGGCACCTCCACACCTTTTACAACCATACTTCTCTAGCCTCGCCTCATGTTTTCTCTCATCTCTTGCCAACCGCTTTTCCTTCCATGTAGCAAACTCAACAACATTGCTTTCTCTTTCTCTCTTATTTTCTACCTCTCGGTATCGTCGATCTAACTTTACTTGAAGTTCATTCCTCAACCTCTTCAATTCTCGATCATCTAAGGTTATTGCTACACTTTAGGCAAGATCAAAAGAAGCAGTTGTGGGAGGAACAAAATGATTTTGATCATCAAAGTTTGCCATTTTCTAATCCTCTACCTTTTCTCCTAATTATTTCCTTTCCTGGCTATAAAATTTATAATAATTTTTATTTTCTGATAACCCCAATTTATAAACCCTTAATCAATATCATTCATAGTCATTTAAGAGTTTTGGTTAAACGTCCTGTCTCTTGGCTATTCACTCCTATTCAAGACCCTTCGCACCTTCTCCAGAAGCATCATTACTCAATGCAAATTACTTGTCAAAACCTAAATTCAGACGTTTCATTATTCAATAAACCCTTCAGAACTGTCATTAAGAATAATATGGGTGGTTCACCCGGTGTAGTCAATCTCGGCTGAGATGGTCGAGATATCGCCGATAATATCGGTCTCGTCTCTCAGCCGAGACGAATCGCACTATATCGCGGTACGATATTTGGCCGGAAATCTCGGCCGAGATGTAACGAAACCGGTTAACTGAGATTATAAAATTTCGCTCTTATATGAGGTAAAGTATCCATTATTCATACAGAGGTACGATAGTTTTTATTCAGTTAGCGTTAGTTCCCATCAAAAGAAAAAAATTAGTGGCGTTAGCATCATTAGCAACAACAACTGATTTACTTGATTAAGGTGTTACTAAGAGCATAACAACCGAAGATCAATTGCAATTGTGCATTTACAAAACGTTTTAAATTGAAAATATAGAAAGGGAAATCGCTAATACATCAGCTATAAATTTACAGAAAACAAGGCAAGAGCAAAATCACATGTGTGTTGATCGTCTTCTATGTTCTCTTTCGGGGACTTGTTAAAAACAATATGGGATAGTCTTCTCAGGTGGAAGTGGTGTTGTTGTTGCGTCAAATTAGCAATAGCGATATTGTACTGGTAGTTAGGTGGGATTACTGGGAGACGAAAAGAATAAAAACATCATGCCGGTGGAAAGAAAAGAGACTTAAATGTTAAACACAGGGGTTATGTCTTCTAGTAGCTACCCTTAACTTCTTAAGAAATCGAACAAGTGGACGACATGCATATGATTATCCTTGCACGTGGTCTATAAATGATAGTGGCCTAAGTATCATAGAAGATTTTATAGTATGAACTACAAACCTTGATAGCAGTTATTTGAAGTTGCATTGAACATAATATGTTTTATTAGAACATTTTAGCAGTTGTAGCAGTAGTAGCAGTAGTACTTATCTTATTCATTATTATCAGGTGTATGTCTAGTAACTACATAGATGATTTTTAATGAATTTATTTGTATCAGTATGTTAATAGTTCCCATTTAGAATCCGATATTGCACCGATATTTGAAACCGAAATCTCCCCGATACAATGTTGTACCACTGTACCGGTCCCCGGCCGAGACAAACCGGTATCTGATATTAACTACATTGGGTTCACCTAATCTGGATAGGGCTAATTTTGTACTAATAAAAATATTTTATTTTTTTATGCAGGTCCAGGAGCAGCACTTGTTGAGAGGCTACATTGCTAACCAGGGCACATTGGCTAGGCATAGTGCAACACTGCTATGGATTATACAAAGATGCCTTAATCAACTATTTGATTTCACCAACTTGCTATCTCCGACTTTGGTCAACAAAGATTTCCTAAAAAGTCAAAAATTCTTCCCCCCTAAACAGTTACCCAACCACCCATATCCTAAATAAGGATGCGTTAATCACATTTGGCATTTTCTGCCAAGGAAAACAAGACAAGTGCATTTATACTTTAACTACTCATTTTTGGATGGTGTTGGCTTATACAATCTATGGCTATCACAAGTTTCTGTCTTGCATCATTGAGAATCTTATCATGCTAAGGACATGTCCTAAAGCCCACGTGAAAAATCGTACCACTCATCCAAGATATTATCAAAGTAATCTGGAGAAAGTTGAGGAATCGTCTGGCTATAGTACTACTAGAAGCAGTCATGCATACAAAAATGACATAGTTTCTCAAGTTATTACCCCCTTCCAAGAAAAAACACCAACTTTCCTCTTTAAATATTTCCCATTTTAAGGTTCAGCCTTTAATAGAGAACTGTATCAGATACTCCCTGACTATTATTGTGTCTTATCATCTTCATAACACATGATCACTAGTCACATGGCATTATCACATCCAGATACACTTGTATAAAATTCCCTTAACCAATTACAACAAAAATCAACCTGAACCTATCATCTCCATAATCCTCCACTACTTTATTTATATGGAGAATTCTATTTCAAAAAACCACACTAATCCCTCTCATCCGGATGTTCAAAACCTTGCTTCCCTCATGGCTGAAAAACTCACTTTACCTATTTCTCTCACTGAACCTGTTTTCATTGATAAAGAAGTTATTTTAGCTGCAGATGGCATATGGTTGGTTATATCTGCAGTGAAACCTTGGTACCAACTTCTTCCATTAGACATCATATATGTTCTCAATGGCCACTAGCTCAAACTCCAACCGTTACAACTTTCAGTGGTCTTCGAAATAAAGTCTTGATAAGATTTCTAGCTGAATATGATTTCAACAGAGTAAATGAACAATGACCATGGTTTGATTGTGGTTTCTTAATAGTTTTGAGGGTAGTCCCACCCACATGTTGGCCAACAAACTACCAAGTTTCCTTCGCTGGAGAACTATTGTGGTTCATTCTTTGTAATGTTCCAAAGGAATGTACTGGATTTGAAGATTTGAAGATCCTAACTTTCAGGATGAGAGAATTGATAAAAGAAAATGCACCTTATGGGAATCACCCCCAAAACAAGAATTTCAAAGTTTGTATTCATATTTCAGTTCAAAGAGCTATTCTTGCTGTTATTCCCTTAATCATTAGAGGTCGTATCCATCCATTTCTCATATAATGCAGATACTACAAAGTCTCAAGGAATTTATGTTCTTCTTGTCGTATCATTGATCATAAAGAAGCTAACTGAGCATTGCTTCGGTCGAACTCGCATGCGTTGCTATCTCAAGCATGTTTGTCAATGTTAGTGATCAAAACTATAAGTCTTGATTTCTAGTCTACTATAGCTAAGGTCTCGGACTAGGATAGAAAGTGTAGTTGAGCTCAAGAACTCCATGGCAATCATCATACAAGACGAAGGACTACTCAAGGAACCGGTGGAACTTCATCGACTAAAAGGTATGTGGAGACTTGAACTTATCTATAACTCAAAAGTCTATTTTTCTCCTATCTTGAGACAAAAGTCGTTTTGCTATATAGACTAAGATTATACACATTTGGTATTTCGAGCCGAGTTTATCTCACCTATCTATTTCTCGAAATATGTGTTGGTAAGCTTTCGCTTTAGCCGAATTCATCTTTACCTAGTGACGAAAGTCATGTTATGTTTCAATCACTTTGAAAATTGCTCTGACTAAAAATGGTTTGTGAATAACAACTATATAACGTCCTCTGAGAATGTTTCAATGATTGAAATGAGAGTTTAGATTACATAACCATGGTAGGATATAAGCATTATTGTGGAAACACATATATGTATAAGTCCTTATTCCTTGAACCAAAGTTTGCGAACTTTGTTGATCAAGAGAACCGGAATGGTGGCGTGAGCCAAGTCAGCGAATTCAGTCCGCGAACTGGCGGAAGTTCTCGACCCGAGAATTTCTGCTGGAGTTTGTGAACTCCTTCCGTGAACTTAAGTCCGCGAACCCAGTCACGCGAACTTGAGTTGGTTATATCTAAAACGATTGTTCTTGAACTCATGTTTAAATAAACTAAGGAATGCTTTTTGCAAACCGTGGCTATAAAGTTCATGAACCGATTCGAGTGAATTAAATCGTTTTTGCTTCAATTGTGTCTTGTGTAGTTACATAAAGATCTAAGCAATTGAACAACTCTCTAACTAGTTCATTTGAGTCATTTGGACTAGTTATGGTGAAGAAGAATATGGTTGATATGAAATTGCTCATATGGCTAACCTTTGGTTAACTATTGTTGAACCAACAAATGTACATGTTTGGGTACGGTTACACAAGCCTAGAAACGTGCATTTCATTTGTGTATAACAAGCTAAGTTTTCGATCTAACGGTTGAGAAATATTAGCAACTGGGAAACCTAATCCCCACACCTTACGTGTGATACTAGTTGTATAAGCTAGAGTTGATTCTCCTTTAACCTTGGGTTTTCTTCTCTAAACCAGGTTAACGACTTAAAGACTTCATTGGGATTGTGAAGCCAGACCGATACTACTTTATCGTAGTTATGTGATCTGATCTTGCTATTTCTATCGTACGAGTACAATTGTAATAATTGGCTTAAGATTTCCATCTCCAATAGGCAAGATAAAAAGAAGTCACAAACATCTTCGTCTCATCGTTTGTGATTCCGCAATACCTTTTTCGCTGCGTCGATTAAGATTATTGTGAGGTGATCGATAATACTAGGATGTTCTTCGGGAATATAAGTCCGGGTTATCGATTGGTTCCTGTTCGCCTTGATTTATCAAAAGACGGAACAAAACTCGTAGGTATATTCATGGGAGACAGATTTATCTATTACCGTAGACTTTTCTGTGTGATACAAATTTGTTATTAAAGTCTTCGACTTTGGGTCGTAGCAACTCTTAGTTGTGGGTGAGATCAGCTAAGGGAATCAAGTACGTAGCATCCTGCTGGGATCAGAGACGTAGGAGCATAACTCTACCTTGGATCAGTGTGAGATTGGTTGGGGTTCAACTACAGTCCAGACTCAAGTTAATTTGGAGTAGGATAGTTTCTGTAGCGGCTTAATACAGTGTGTGTTCAATCTGGACTAGGTCCCGAGGTTTTTCTGCATTTGCGGTTTCCTCGTTAACAAAATTCTAGTGTCTGTGTTATTTCTATTTCCGCATTATATTTGTTTATATAATTGAAATATCACAGGTTGTGCGTTGTTCAATCAATTAGAATATCCGACCTTTTGGTTGTTGATTTAAATTGATTGAGACTTGGATATTGGTCTTTGGTACCATCCAAGTTATCTATCTCGTATTTGATAAAGACTCGCAGATTTCTATTTGCTTGAGTATATATCAAATCGAGAGATTGAGATATAAACTCTTTGATATACTTTTTATCTAGATTGAGTCTGACTGTCTAGTTGATTCTCTATAAAGTATATTGGAGTTTGTCCATACAGATTGCTAAGCGAAATATTGGGTATGGTTGTTGTTCCCTCGCTTTTTCAATTGGTATCAGAGCAGGCAAACACGTTTAAAGACCTTATAAGTCTGTGTTTGTAGCAATCTGATTATGGTCGAGTTTATCTCTAATAACGTACATGTTCATAAATTACATATGATTTTCAAATCTTGGATTCACCAGAGAGGACTGTCACATCTAGGTCAGTATCTAAACATTCTCTTAATGTCAAACCTGTTGAAGTCCTGGGAAACACGATGTTTATGGGTGAAAACTATTTCTGCCGGTTTTGGTAATTTGGGGTTTGTGGATGAGAAATGAGTCTAAACCTTAAACAAATGCACTACACGGGAGTGCTTGTAGATTCGAGAAATCAATCTGTACAAATCCGGCCTAAACCAAGAAATGGTCGTTCCGGACTTGTTTCGGTCACAGAGTGAAGGAGATGGGGTTGATCTTAGGGAGGGAAGCGAAGAAGGTGTTGAGATTGTGAAGGTGTTGGCTATGTATGACTTGTATCAGAAAGATGAACTGGCTTGCTAGATGTAAGCTATCAGTTCCGGTGTTTGAATACGATGGTATCAACACTTGCCTCGTTGTCCTGGACTTGTTCTTGTTGTTTTGGAAATAGGGAGGAGAACCTATTTATACAAGTCATTTGAGCCTTATTCACGTCTCTCGTGGGAAGTGGAGGAAGTGGAGAGATGGAGTAGTGGAGTTGTGTGTTGGTGTTACACGACCCGCCTTGCCCACTTCTCCCGTCATCTCTAACCGCCCATGACTTCCCGACACGTTCTTGTGATGGCGCGTTGCACGCTCAGAAACCGCCGCACCAATACCCCAATATGTATCCCCCAGTTTGTGACATGATTGATGTCTCGAGTGTGTGGATCGTGGGACCCACATAAAGTAGCATGTAATGCTCGATTAAATAACTAAGCTATTTAGGAAGTCGATACCTGTGAAGTACCGTGTGTATTCTATGCAGGTACTACATCATGATGTGGTAAATTGACGGGTGGTGATCACCATGACGCCTCACTGACCAATTAACTCTTGACCAGGGTTGTATAACCAAGCCGGTGAAGTTGGACGGACGAGATGATCTTTGAGACACTCATCTGCGACCGTTGATGGAATTAGGGTTTTTGAAGAGGTGCACAAGCATCACTCTTCAGCTTGGTTGAATCCAAGCTTGGGATACAATTTTGACAGGGCCGATCGTGCATGTGTGTAGACGACATGACGGTGTAGGCGCCCATATCTCATTGTCTCGTGAAAGTGTGATTTGGGCCACTCAATTTGTCCTGAAGTTGAGTGGTCGAGATCAATTTGCAACAAATCTGGTGCCGCAAAAGCCGCGCATCATGCCAATTTTGGGCGCGCGTTCCAAGACGACATACTCTATTCTAGGTGAGTTAATAAAGTGAAGAAGTATTCATCATTTATCAATGGCTTTATCTTTTGCAAGATGTTAGCGCATAATTTTGGCCTTTACAATTTCAACCTTAAATGAAAATCCACCATCAACATTAAGTCCCCTGCCTAGCGCATAATGGTTACGCTATTGTGGGGTAGGCATAAGATGGTGACAAGTTTGTATACAAAAATGACCAAGCTAAGGTGAATATACATTTACCGCATAGGTCGACTTCGTCAGGTGTTGTCCCAGAACTGGTCGGTCCTGATTAGGATGGTGGAGGGAGCAGGACTTGATCTGGCGAGTCGCTTTGGGTTTCCTACGTACTATCTGGAAAGAGCTTGGCCCATTTCTTGGACTAGGCGCACTCCCCTTCGTTACACGGCAGCTTTCCTCAGATATATCCGATAAGCGTCATTGATCGCTATCTTGAATCGGTAGCCTTTATAGGTGGCAAGTAGAGACTCCTTTTCTCCTGGGATTCTGTTGACTTGCTAGATTATAAAGAAAAATTCTAAGGATTCTTCTCATCACATAGTCGTTCCTTTTGTATCTCGGTATTGCTCCGTACTCATCCGATCTTCTCGATTGACTCGATGATGATACACATATTTTTGTGTGCCCATAACTTCTTTTTCTTTGCAGCCTATCATGGAAGCAAATGGGCGATGATTATTCTCAGAACTTCTCCAAGAGAGTTTCAAGTTGACAAACCCGAGACTAATGCACACGAGGAGGTAATGGCTAAAATTGATCTCCCACTTCGTGAAGTTGGTCGTGTTATACAGGGATGTCTGCATTACCACGCGTATCACCGGGGGACGCATATGTGCCCTTTCACCAAGCGATCGACATGGAAGAACGGTGGAGGCATGAGGAAGCGTTAGCAGCACCAGCAGTAAGCGCAAGGGCGAAAGATTTGCGGCCCAGCGGTTAAAGAGGCGGAGAGTGGAGCATAAACGGCCTCCCGAGATGAAGATAGGCGTGATTATCCAATCCAGGACGGTGTGATAATCCTTGATTCTGACACAGACGGACCTAAGTGTTCGAAGGCAATCAGCGCAAACCCTAATGTTGTTGTGGGCTTTGAGGAAGACTTGGGAGCTGTTCCTGCCGATGATCTTAGGACGGAGAGCGTTGCTGCGGAGACATCCGGGCGGAAGGCCGAGGCTCGAAGGGAGAAGCGGTAGCAGGTGATGGCGTTGAAGCAGGACCCAAAGATGGTGCAAAGCGCGTTATTCTTCTTGACGGCTAAACCTCTTTGCTTCTTTTTCTCTTTTCAAGTGTATTCCCAATTTTGAACCTCCTTCTTGTACTCGGTGGCGGCTGAGTTCAAGATCTTTTCTTCTGTTTGCTTACCATTGAATAAAGGTTTATGTCATAACCCCTCTTTAAGATTGCATCTGTATGTGCTCCTGACGTGAGATCTCCTTGGTCTTGCTGGGGCAGATGGCTCAAATCATTTTCCTTTTGCGCACACATTCTATTTCCTTCTTCCCATGAGATGTTTGTTTAGGGTTTCCTTCCTTGCTCTAGTGGGTTGATTTAGGGCCGACTCAGGACTTTGTGTTTTTAGGGGAGAGGTTCTCAGATGGAAATAACGCTTCAATTAAATTGAAAATTGAAAATTGAAACCCTAACTATGAATGCAAGTATTGCAATCATTTTCTGGAGGAATTACAAATATGACATGAAATTGTAAAAAGGAAATACGCCTGGAGGAAATAGCACAGCGTTTTAAAGTGTGGAGGACGCCGGAAAGTGGTAGCACAACGTCTTAAGTTCGGTAGGGTTTGAGCCATTATGAGTGAATTGTTACGCCTTCTAGTTTATCAGCGTTGATGAGCTTGCAAAGAGCCTCCTAGGATAACATCTGCTACCAGGTATGGTTCATCTTCTCTTTCGGTGGGTGAGTCAGGTGGAGTGGTCATTTTCACCGTCATGCTCCCAACCTTGAATGCAGTTGTCTTCGTCACCAGATCTCCAATTCCAAATGGGTTTGGGCATGCAGATACCTGGACCTTGGCCTTATTGTCTTTGACCAAGACAACCTCTACGCTCTTGATAAAGTGTTTGAAGGGTCCGACTTCCCATTCACATCTCTTAGCCGGGGTTGGTTTGTTGGTTGGAGCCAGTCCCCAGGACTTATCAGAGTGAGGAGTGATTGGTTGCAAGAAGGGTTGTGTGATGAGACTTACTTGAGCTCGGAACCTCTTAATGTATGCCGATGGGATCTCTCCGGAAGTTGTGTCATATTGGCAAGTCAGAGTGCGGTAACAGACAGTCTTCAGGTCCAGACGGCTTGTTGGAGATCCTTTCAGGTGTCGTAGCTGGTAGAGGGCAAACTCCCAGTGTTGTCTTGTTGTCGTGTACCCAAGAGCGTCCTAGGATCATGTCGTAATTCGGATGCTCTCTGACTATGTAGAACTTTGCTTGTATCGAGGCATCGCCCAATTTTACTTTAAGATCGATGTATCCATATGCATCTCTGAGTTCTCCTTCTGGAGTCTTAATCACAATTGGGTTGCGAGTAGACTCCTGTTTTGAAATCTTTGCTGCTTTTAAGGTCTGAAGAGTGATGATGTTGAATTCATAGGCCGTATCGATCAATGTGTTATCGAACTCGATATCTTTCAAATGGGCAACGGTTAAGAGTCCCCAATTTCCCTTGCTTGCATCTTCCAGCAAGGACTGAGGTTTCGAGACCGCTTCATCTTCCAGATACAAGCGTTTGCCTGAGACAACACGGTTGAGGGCTGCAAATATGTCCTGACATTATGCTTTGGAGAAGTACAAGATCTCGCATAAATGTTCCATCATAGATTGCATGCAGTCTTGCGAATAGAATCCCCGTAAATCATGCGGCTCTGACAGAAGAGGGTCTCTACGAACACCTTCGTTTCCAAGCCGGAGTTCTCCCGTCTCTATCTTTTCTCTCAAGATTTGTTTCAAAGATGTTGCGCCTCTTTGGTTGGATGGTAAACGAACCTATGGTAGCAACAGTACTTGGGATCCGCCATATCTTTCTCAGTTGGTGGACGTCTGATAGGAGGCAGCTTGATGGCATCGTCTTGAATCCATGCCTCCAAGAGTTCCACTACTTCACTCATGGGGAATGGGAAGCATGTATCTTCTGTGTCTTGTACAGGGGTCTTGCCCGCTCCCTTCTGAGAAGAAGTCGTGTGTGCTAGAGCCGCACGCTTGGGTTGTTGTTCCGTTGCTGAAGCTTTCCTTTTTCCTCCTTCGCCAACCACGCTCACAGAAGGACCAATGTTGTATTGTTTGTTTGTGAGACGCCTGCTTCCTCGACTCTCACGTGGATCTTCGTTTCGAACAACCCTGGTTCTTTCTAGCAATGTTGGGGCAGTTGTGGCGAGCGTTTGACAAATGACTTCATGGAGTTCGGAGAATATTTAAAAGCCCGATTCTCTAGTAAAGCGCGATATATGGGTATCATCCCGTTGATGCACAGCTCCACTAGGCTGACGTTCGGTGATGTTCGGATCATGACAATCTAGTGCTTGAGTTCAACCTCTTAACGAAGTCGTTCGGATGCTCGTTGTTCCGCCGAGAGACTCTCCCTAGATCCAAAAGGTGATCTCGCTCGGATACGAAGAAATATTTCTAGAAAGCACCGACCATCTACCCCCAATTGGATATGTCACGGGTGTGATGTTGTTGTACCTGTGTACGCCCTTCCCGTAAGTGATTTCGAGAACTCTTTCAAAGGAGAACATGATTGTACTCATGCTCCCCAAGGATTCCAAAATCGAGAAATGTGTTCACGAGCGTTACCGGTACCATCGTAGAGGGAGAACTCGAGGAGAGGTGTATCCTCTTGGAAGAGGGATTCGTTGCATATCTTGAGGGTACGGCGGTTGATGTTGGTGTGCATCCATCAGATTTCCTTTGCCTCGGTTTTGGAGAAGTCGTTCCAGGTCCTCACGTGTGATGAAGTTGGATGGATGGTCCCTCTCTCTTGGGCGTTCAGGGGAAACACGAGCTTCTTCACTCATGTGGGTCCGAGTGGAAACGCCTGCTTTTGGTGTATTGAAGGCATCTCTTGCTGGCTCCAAGGGTTGTCGTGAATCTTGTGGCAATCGTTCAGTTAAAGTTTTAAGAAAAGTGAGTACCTATTTCTGAGTTGCGTCCACATCCGTTTGAGTCTTAGCAAGAATCTCCTACTTCTCCATCAAGTCTGCAATGGTAATGGGCGGTGGTCCTCCTCTCGTCCCTCCGGCTCCTCGTCCTGATGAAGGAGTGAAAGTTGTTGCTCGGTGACCACCGGAGGCGTTACACTTGAGGAGATGCCGGGATTCGCGGCCGCTCGGCTCGTGATGGGAGGCGTTACACCTCACCGGAATGTCTCCTGCTCCGCTAGCGTTGGGGATAGAAGTGATGGCTCCACGAGTTGTATTGACCACGGTAGCTCCACTGACAGGTACATCGATACCGGGAGTGTTATCCATACTAGCCCCATCAGAATTGATTGCTGATCCAGACCTGAGTTCCACCATCTTGAAATGAATTGCTGATTGAATTGATTCTAAGATCTACCCTTTTGAAATTGATAATTGGATCGGATTTCGAAGAAATTGACTTTACAACCGAGAGATTAACCTCCCGTTGTGGTCACCAATTGTTTATGGGTGAAAACTATTTCTGCCGGTTTTGGTAATTTGGGGTGTGTGGATGAGAAATGAGTCTAAACCTTAAACAAATGCACTACACGGAGTGCTTGTAGATTCGAGAAATCAATCAGGCAAATCCGGCCTAAACCAAGAAATGGCCGTTCCAGGACTTGTTTCGGTCACAAAGTGAAGGAGATGGGGTTGATCTTAGGGAGGGAAGAAGGTGTTGAAGAAGGTGTTGGCTATGTATGACTTGTATCAGAAAGCTGAACTGGCTTGCAGGATGTAAGCTATCAGTTCCGGTGTTTGAATACGATGGTATCAACACTTGCCTCTATTGTCTGGACTTGTTCTGTTGTTTTGGAAATAGGGAGGAGAACCTATTTATACAAGTCATTTGAGCCTTATTCACGTCTCTCGTGGAAAGTGGAGGAAGTGGAGTGATGGATTAGTGGAGTTGTGTGTTGGTGTTACACGACCAGTCTTGCCCACTTCTCCTGTCATCTTTAACCGTCCATGACTTCCCCGACACGTTTTGTGATGGCGCGTTGCACGCCGCCGCACGCTGTAAACCGCCAGACCAATACCCCAATATGTATCCCCCAGTTTGTGACATGATTGATGTCTCGAGTGTGTGGATCGCGGGACCCACATAAAGTAGCATGTAATGCTCGATTAAATAACTAAGCTATTTAGGAAGTCGATACCTGTGAAGTACCGTGTGTATTCTATGCAGGTACTACATCATGATGTGGTAAAGTGACGGGTGGTGATCACCATGACGCCTCACTGACCAATTAACTCTTGACCAGGGTTGTATAACCAAGCCGGTGAAGTTGGACGGACGAGATGATCTTTGAGACACTCATCCGCGACCGTTGATGGAATTAGGGTTTTTTGAAGAGGTGCACAAGCATCACTCTTCGCCTTGGTTGAATCCAAGCTTGGGATATAATTTTGACAGTACCGATCGTGCATGTGTGTAGACGACATGACGGTGTAGACGCCCATATCTCATTGTCTCGTGAAAGTGTGATATGGGCCACTCAATTTGTCCTATTGAAGTTGAGTGGTCGAGATCAATTTGCAACAGAAATCTGGTGCCGCAAAAGCCGCGCATCATACCAATTTTGGGCCCGCGTTCCAAGACGACCAAGCTTGGTCGGTCTTGGACGATCAACCCGGCGTGCATATGGTGGGATGGTGTATATACTTGTACTTCATCATCCCATAGAAACGTGATCTAAGCCACTCAATTTGTCCGGTAAACTTAAGCGGTCGAGATCAATTTGTGTTTGGGAAGTGTGACCACGCCTAGCTTGGGCGCGCGAATCAAGGTGTACAACCAAGTTTGGTCTTGGCCGATCTGGTGTGGAGATAGGTGGGCCCACAGTAATCGTGTTGATACTTACCGGACCTGCTTAGTCTATTCCTGGACCCTTCATTCGTGCAGGAGAAAATGGACACTCGTGATCGCGACACAAACCCTAATTAGGTTTTGCCGGCCGTGTGTCATACCCAGTTTGGGGCGCACGAATCAAGACGACCAACCATAGTTGGTCCTGACCGATCAGTCAGGTATGTAGGCGGGCCCACGGTGTTTGTGTTGACATGCTCTGGGCTCTTTGAATCTACATCTACACCCTCCATCTATGCCTGCGAAGATGGATTGTTGAGATTGTTTTGCGATACATGTAATGTGCCGCAAACCCTAATTTAGGTTTTTTCGTCCATACTGCTCTGGTTTGGACGGTTTGGCAAGCTATGCCACCCTTTTGGGGGAGACCGACCATGCGGGGCCCGCGTTGGGTCGGTGGTGCATATTCCAATACCGCTTGGGGTCATGGATTCAATTGGTAGGCCTCGGAATGTGTATAAATTTTGGCCTACGGTGATAACCGCAAGTGCACGGCGTCTATCGGAGACGCGGCAGAGTACGGTCGATCCACGAGAGACTTGTGGTGCTCTTGTATGATCTAAGGCTTGCTCTAGGGCGAGTTTCAAGGGTGACAGAGTAACAAAAGGTTTTGTTGCCGATACTACTGGATAATGTTCAAGTGAGAAATGAAACAAAGGACAATGGGGTTGCTAAGGTCTTCAAATCTACCTCTAACTCCTATTGTGTGCTCAACCGAATTGAAGCTTTCTTGTCCTCGTGATCGATAAGGGCAGGGGTGTCAAATCCACCACCTATCTAAGGGGTTTCTCCATGTTATGCTTCAATTAATCGGCTAAAGTGCTAACCCAGAGCACTAGTTGTCTAATTAAGTACAACTAGTCAATGGAATTAGCTATTGTGCCTAAAGTATGAGTTTTGTGGCAAACTCAAAACAGATGTAACCTAACTACAATGGATGCAAGACATCCATTGTGAGAGAAAAGTATTGAATGCCCTAATTGAAGACATAATTATAATTTTAATCATTCAAGATAGTTCAACAGAGTTTAAACACACAATATGGAGTTAGGGTTTCATTGAAAGCCTAACAAAACTAATTAAAACATAATAGAATAACAAAGAACAAAATTAAACCTAATTGAAGCACTGGCTAGCCCAGGCCTGAGCAAAATCATCTTCTACCTCTCTTATTTATACATGCACCATCAAAATACCAAACCCTAATTTTAAAACAGAAATTAAATGAAAAGACAAAGTACCCATACTCTGAATCGTGTTCTCCCTAACTTGTGCGGCTCTCAGACCTCTGAATTGACCATGCATGAGGTTTGGTGAAAAACCCTAGCTTCAATCGTCTCAATCCTAGCTTCTACCATAACCTAGAAGATATGGATGGAGAAGGGTGAAACAAGGGTGGCGAAGATGGTACTGATGATAGTTGTTGGGATGATGGTGTGACAGGAGATAGGGTGGTGGCGAAGGTGGCTCTGTCAGGGAGAGGGAAGGAGGTGGAGGAATGGGTTCTCTGTGGAGTTGGTCGGAGAAGAAAGAGAAGATGAAGAAGGGAATGGATTAGGTCGATGGGGTGTATAGGGTTAGGGCGTTTTGTTGTGAAGCGAGGATAGCAAGCTTTGATGAGACTGATGGAGCGAGCGTCAGATCTAGGAGAAGAAATCTCAACGGCTCAGCATGATTTGGAGTGATCTGGTGTTGCACGGGAGCAGCGAACTCCGATGCGCGTGGAGGCAGCGACCGTAGGATGTAGCCAGGTGTGATCTCAACGGCTCGGGTTGGATGGGCTTGGATCCGGGTCGTGGGTCGGAGATGTACCCATGTCTTGTAGATGAGTTGCTACTCGTTGGGTTGCAAGCTGCTTTTCGCGTGTGGCTTTGGCTATCTGCTCCATAGATGTTTGACTCCAATTCTTCGCTCTTTAGCTCCTCAGTTTCTCCGGACTTTATTTATTACCTAAAAACACAAAATTAATTAATACAAATATATATTCTTGAAAACAAAGAAAACACGTAATGCGGGATAATATCCGATTTCTAAGCGCAAAAGATGAGTAAAATGCCAATAAAAAGGTGTATAAATATGCACTATTTGGCACTCATCAAATACCCCCAAACCTGAATTTTACTTGTCCTCAAGTGAAACAAAATTAGGAAATCCTAACTACACCCCCCGTCGCAGGTCTCTCGAATGCATTTAGCGTATGCACTAAGCTTTTAAACCCCCTAGGTGTCCCTAGTGGACGAGTTGTAGTCTCGTGAGGGTTTACCAGAGGTGTACCCACAAAACCTTCTCCAACTTCGAGAGTGTAAAAGAGTCTCAAGCCTCCAAGAAGCTATGAGGACATAGAGTTTCGCGTGCTAGTAATGAAGTTAGAACTATCGAAGAACGCATTCTCATCCTTAAGTGCTTTGGCGAGAAGTAACCATACCATATGAAAGAATTCGGATTCGATTGTGATCATAAGCCTCGACTTCTGCCTCACCATTAGGGTTTTATGATAATTGCACTCAAAAAGATCGCTTTTTTAGTCTCTCATGTGTGCAGGGAGGAAATAAGAGAGAAATCCTGCACACGTTGTAGGTAAGAAGGATAACCTTCCGAAATAAAACTGGAGACTCCACAAAAGTGTGGACAAAAAGAATCTTTTTCTGATGATCTCTAAGAAAGGAAATCAACCATTAGCAAGGGGTGGGAGTACTCACTCACTTCTCACCCGATCGTCAATTAATATCACTCTCTCATAAGAACCATAGAAACGTCTTCAATCTTCGGTCTTCGGTCTTCAAATGTTGATGACGAACTTCTAAACTTCACAAAACTTGACAATTTTTAACTTTTCTACTCAAATTCCTTGTTGTTTGGATTTTTCTTTTTAAATTCTTCTTTACCATGGTGGTAGCAAAAATAAACTACAATATTTTTTTGATTTTTTTGATTTTTTTGATTTTTTTTTTACAATAAGTGAAAATAAAAATACAAATAATGAAACAACTAACTCCATGGACAAAGGACTTTATCACTCAATTTTTCCACACTTGTATTGTCTTGATTTTATAAATTTTATTAATTCTCATCCTATTTTCTTTTCTTTGTTGCACATAAACCTTGGACTATATCAATTTTTCTTTCAATATTCTGATGCTGCTCCGTTTGTTGACGATGATGTGTTTCTATGGGTCTTGCTGATTGAGACAGAGAGTGATGCTAACTGCAAATCGATATTTAGAAGGAGTTTTCATCTTTAGACGTCACCCTCATGATTGACAAAAACTAGCACTCAAGAGATCAAAAGTAGTGCTGAAAATGGTGCGAAGTTGGGTAGCTCACCATTCCTACCCGGAATTGACGTACGGTGACACACACTCTAACAGCTTTTCTAGAAAGTTGCAAAAAATTGAAGGTTGGTGCCTCACTTGATGTAAAATGGGTAGTCTCCACTATGGGTGATCACAATTCTACTACCGAATATCTAAACAACACCTTATTCGCCTCCCAGTATGGTTAAATCCAACTTTAACGCTCTAATCAACTAAGAAACCCGATTGCGTTCCCCCAAGACTTCCAAGTTCTGTTATTTCGGTCAGATTCTCTATGTAAACATAGCTAGAAGCATGCTAGTGACTCTAAAATCTCTAAAAGTTGGAGGTTTTTATTTGCAAAAAGTTTTTGAATTTTTGATTTTTTTTTTTTTTTTTTTTTTTTTTTTTTTGAAAATAAAAGATTAAAAAGACTAAAAACTCTATATGCAAATGCACCCCAAACCTAAATCAAACATTGTCCTCAATGTGTCAACAGATAGGAAAAATTAAACAGTCACATACCATGAGAACTATGCTGATAAGAGAAAAGGGAAGAGATTACCGGATGTCGGCAGGAGCAAGGTTGAGCTTCTTTAGTCAAGGCTAGAATCCAACATTCTCAACGGAGATCATATCGGATTAGCATAATATATGCGCATGAAGACTCAACCGATTCAAGAAAAGAAAAATTTAACAAGTCCTACTGGATTATATACAATGAAAATTCACCATAAACCAAGAGTCTAAAGAGTTGAGGATCAACCCAATAGAAAATATATACAAACATCAGCAGCCTTACACAGATATAAAATGAGAGTGCAAGTAAGACTCAGGAGATGGGAATGAGTTTCCCCCCAAACCTAAACTTATGAACGGGTGTGTTTGGGAGCACAAAATCTTGCAATTTTAACGGTACATCATGCAAAAGGTCTAACTCAAAATGAGTTTTACTAATAACAGGCAGACATACACATTCCAACTGTGGCTCCTTAAGAGTGTTATACTTTGATGCAAAATAGTCCAAGAGGACTTGGGAAGCACAAAGCTCTAGGCCTAAGTTAGGCATTTTTAGAAAAGTTGGTATTGCAATTTTGTTACAAACTACACCTAGGTTTGGTGGAGGAGTATCAATTTGTGACTCAGGAGAGAGGTTAGGTACATCTAGGTTGTTTTCATTTTTAAAATCATTTGTACCATCACACACTTTCCTAAAGTCAAAAGAGGGTAAATCATGTTCATTTTCACAGGACAATTGCACAGGTTCCACATCATCATCACATATATGAATATTAGAAGAAGCATCATTCATGGGGTTCACAGAAGAGACACTTAATGTCTCTGAACCTAAAGATTCTACTACATTTTCAAAATACACATGCTCTTCATATTCATCATCATCATCATCATAGCAAGAATTCATCTCTCCATTCAAAAATGTAGTATTTTTAGTGTACTCATCTACCTCTGGATTAGGTTCATATTCAATGTTAGTTGCATGAGTAAGACTAGAAACACTATTTTCAATCCTATCATTTTGTAACTCAATTAGGTTCCTTTGAAGAATCATCTTGAGTTGTTCTATTGAAGGAGAGTCTTCACTAGTGGGTATGCATTCCTCATAAGGATATTCATTGTATGGTTGTGCATTAGGTTCACTAGAGAAGGGAAGTTCAAACATGTTGCTATGTGGATGGTCATGCATTGCATTCATTTCAAGCCTAGCATTTTGCTCCATGAGTGTTTCCATTATTGATTGCAAACTAGGAGTTGGGGGAGTATAAAATTGTTCATCTCCCCACTGTGGTGAATGATGCATGTGTGTAGGTTGATTATGGTCCCAATAGTCACTTCTAGACACTTCGTACATTGGATTATCATGGTTTTCCCTAGACTGCCTAAAATCATGCAAAATATAACAGTACTCAGCAGGGTGGTCTAAGCCACCACATAAGGTGCAAGCATGCATTGCATAGTGTCTAGGGGGATTAGATTTGCCAGACTGCTCATGTAATTGCCTTTCTAAAGCAGAAACTTGAGCTTCTAATTGATCTAGAAATGATGACTGGGTATGAGGAAAGTGTTCATTTTCAACCTGTGGTGGATGATGCATGTGCTCATAGTGATTAGGGTATGTGAGGTCAGGGCCCTGAGAAGGCTCATAAAATTCCCTAAAATCACTATGGTATGTGGGGAGTTCATCCTGTGAAGCGTGCCCGTAAGCACGCTCTCTAAGGGATTTGTTTCCATCCCCAGATGCAGACCAAAATCCTGACATGATTTAGCACTCAAATTGAACTCAAAACCCAATTTGGTTTATGTGGGTTTTGTTTGGTTTAAATGGGCTTAATTGTTTGCAGCCCAGAGGCTGGTTGGGACAGAGTTGGTTTTTGTGGGTTTCTTTGGTTTTATGGGATTGGATTTGGTTTATTGGGATTAGTTGGGTTATGTGCAACCCAGCTATGTGAGCAAAACCCAACAGTTTGGGTTCTAGCCTAGATGATCTGGCCCAAATTGGCTCAAACAGCCAGTTAGGCCGAAAAATGTATAGCTCAAGTAGTTGGGCTTGATTAACGTGCGAGCCCAGCCGCTCGATGGGATCAAGGCAGCCCGGTTAATGTACGGCCAGTTATGTGGGACCGTACATGCCCAGACATGTGGGACTCATGCGGCCCAGAGATGTGGGCTCAAGTGGGTGCAAAGCCGTTGTGAGAAGCCTAGTGTGGTTTCGATTGATGCGGGCTTAGTTTATGCAGCCCCGGCAGATGGGGCTTAGTCTATTGCACACCCGGTGGAACTGTGGGCTCGATTATAAGCAGCCCAAGTAGTTTGATTGTGAGCAGCCCAGCAGAAGAAAGCCCGCTTAGGCGTGCGGCCCCAAAGAAGAGCGAGCCAAGAGAGAGAGGCTTATGTGGGCTTGGGTGGTTCGGTTATCTTGAGCCCAATGGTTGGGTTTCACTCATGTGCACAAGATTTAGGTTTTTGTGGCTCTAGTTTGGTTACAGAGCCCGGTTGTGCAGAGATTGGTGCTGATGGAGTTTGTGGGCTTCAGTGAGACACACAACAAAGGTTACACAATTTCAAGCAATGAACACACAGGCTATGCTCAGCACAGATTAAACTTATACACAGCACACAATTGACATATCAATTCAAGTACCCGTAAGTGCTTTAATAATTGCACAAAGACAAGAGAAGCAGCAATTGGGTAATAAACTCTGAGCAGCCTATGCACAGTTGGCTAGGTCTGATAGTTTGCGGAGTCGGAGTTTAGGCTCGGGGTAAGTCACAAGACAAAGACAATTTCCACTTTGCAACACAAAGACACAAATCTCACAAGACATCACAATTTTAACAGGGCAGCTCAACACTTATGAGACCGCACAACACAGGTTAGCTTAAGCTCAGATTAGGTTATGTGCACAGGTGCTCATGCAAAGGTGTTGGTAGGTGCACATGATCAGGCTGGCAGGCTTCACAGATTTAGGGTTTAACACAATGTAAGCATGCATAAGGTCACAAGCAGATGGAGCACAAGGGAGAGCCGGCGGGCTTGTTATCGGCAATTCTCAAAGCGAGATGCATACAAAGTACAGGGAGATCAATTGTTATGAAAAAGGTTTAATTGTGACAAAGCCAAAGGGGTAGCTCCACACTTGCTTTCAGCCTGGGGGCTAGCAAGGTGGTAGATGGCTCACAAGGCTCACGGGGTTAGCACCGTGTCAAGCATACACAAGCTCTAGAGTTACCACAGATGCACAAGGCTCATGGATGTGGAGATAATTTCACACAGATGCACAAATTGACACGGTTCAGCTCGGAGACATAGCTATTTCAGCTAGCAAATATGTTAGCATGCATTCATGGAGTGTCACCCATACATTTATCAATCACAGAGCAGAAAGTTAGAGAATGATACTAACTTGCTTTAGCACACAGCTGGCAAGCTCAGCTCCTTGTCTCACCCTGGGGTTGGCTTAGCTGCACCACAGCACAGGTAGCACAACAAGCACAGCAAGCACCACAAGTACCTGCAGCTCAACAAAAGTTTTAGTACTCTGCAATGTGCAAGTTAAAGCAAAGAAAGTGGAACTCAGCACTGGCTATCACCAGCTGAGAATATTTTGGACTGACAGGGAAACTAAGTTATACTAAGTTATAACACAAAGAAACTAAGTTATAAAAATCTGAAACTAAGTTACACTATGATGCATATATACGGGGAAGTAGAAAACAAAGAAGTTAAGCCAAAAATCACAGGGCACACGCTAAGTCCCGCAAACGGCGCCAAAAACTTGGTAGGCCTCGAATGTGTATAAATTATGGCCTACGGTGATAACCGCAAGTGCACGGCGTCTATCGGAGACGCGGCAAGTGGGGTCGATCCACGAGAGACTTGTGGTGCTCTTGTATGATCTAAGGCTGGCTCTAGACTGAGTTTCAAGGGTGACAGAGTAACAAAAGGTTTTTTTGCCGATACGGCTGGATAATGTTCAAGTGACTCTAACTAAGAAATGAAACAGTGACAATGGGGTTGCTAAGGTCTTCAAATCTACCTCTAACTCCTATTGTGTGCTCAACTGAATTGAAGCTTTCTTGTCATGTGACTGATAAGGGCAGGGTGTCAAATCCACCACCTATCTAAGGGGTTTCTCCATGTTATGCTTCAATTAATCAGCTAAGTGCTAACCCAGAGCACTAGTTGTCTAATTAAGTACAACTAGTCAATGGAATTAGCTATTGTGCCTAAAGTATGAGCTGTGGCAAACTCAAAACAGATGTAACCTAACTACAATGGATGCAAGACATCCATTGTGAGAGAAAAGTATTGAATGCCCTAATTGAAGACATAATTATAATTTTAATCATTCAAGATAGTTCAACAGAGTTTAAACACACAATATGGAGTTAGGGTTTCATTGAAACCCTAACAAAACTAATTAAAACATAATAGAATAACAAAGAACAAAATTAAACCTAATTGAAGCACTGGCTAGCCCAGGCCTGAGCAAAATCATCTTCTACCTCTCTTATTTATACATGCACCATCAAAATACCAAACCCTAATTTTAAAACAGAAATTAAATGAAAAGACAAAGTACCCATACTCTGAATCGTATTCTCCCTAACTTGTGCGGCTCTCGACCTCTGAATTGACCATGCATGAGGTTTGGTGAAAAACCCTAGCTTCAATCGTCTCAATCCTAGCTTCTACCATAACCTAGAAGCTATGGATGTAGAAGGGTGAAACAAGGGTCGCGAAGATGGTACTGATGATAGTTGTTGGGATGATGGTGTGACAGGAGATAGGGTGGTGGCGAAGGTGGCTCTGTCGGGGGAGAGGAAGGAGGTGGAGGAATGGGTTCTCTGTGGAGTTGGTCGGAGAAGAAAGAGAAGATGAAGAAGGGAATGGATTAGGTCGATGGGGTGTATAGGGTTAGGGCGTTTTGTTGTGAAGCGAGGATAGCAAGCTTTGATGAGACCCGATGGAGCGGCGTCGGATCTAGGAGAAGAAATCTCAACGGCTCAGCATGATTTGGAGTGATCTGGTGTTGCACGGGAGCAGCGAACTCCGATGCGCGTGGAGGCAGCGACCGTAGGATGTAGCCAGGTGTGATCTCAACGGCTCGGGTTGGATGGGCTTGGATCCGGGTCATGGGTCGGAGATGGATAGCTCGAGCCCATGTCTTGTAGATGAGTTGCTACTCGTTGGGTTGCAACTGTTTTGCGCGCGGGCTTTGGCTATCTGCTCCATAGATGTTTGACTCCAATTCTTCGCTCTTTAGCTCCTCAGTTTCTCCGGACTTTATTTATTACCTAAAAACACAAAATTAATTAATACAAATATTTATTCTTGAAAACAAAGAAAACACAGAATCTGGGATAATATCTGATTTCTAAGCGCAAAAGATGAGTAAAATGCCAATAAAAAGGTGTATAAATATGCACTATTTGGCACTCATCAAGAATAAATTATGGTGATAACCGAAAGTGCACCTACCAACACCTTTGCATGAGAACCTGTGCACATAACCTAATCTGAGCTTAAGCTAACCTGTGCTGTGCGGTCTCATAAGTGTTGAGCTGCCCTGTTAAAATTGTGTCCGTGCGTCTTGAGTGGAGTGTCTTTGTGTTGCAAAGCCGCAAATTGTCTTTGTCTTTGTGACTTACCCCGAGCCTAAACTCCGACTCGCAAACTATCGACCTAGCCAACCGTGCATAGGTCGCTCGTCGAGTTTATTACCCAATTGCGCTTCTCTTGTCTTTGTCCAATTATTAAAGCACTTCCGGTACTTGAATTGATATGTCAATTGTGTGCATGTGTATAAGTTTAATCTGTCTTTGAGCATAGCCTGTGTGTTCATTGCTTGAAATTGTGTAACCTTTGTTGTGTGTCTCACCGAAGCCCACAAACTCCATCAAGCACCAATCTCTGCACAACCGGGCTCTGTAACCAAACTAGAGCCACAAAAACCTAAATCATGTGCACATGAGTCGAAACCCAACCATTGGGCTCGGATAAATCGAACCACCCAAGCCCACATAAGCCTCTCTCGATGGGCTCGCCTCACCGCTTTGGGCCGCTCGCTCGCCTAAGCCGGGCTTTGTCTTTCTGGGCTGCTCACAATCAAACTACTGGGCTGCTTATAACTGAGCCCACAGTTCCACTGGGCTGTGCAATAGACTAAGCCCCCATCTGCTGGGCTGCATAAACTAAGCCCGCATCAACTGAAACCACATTAGGCTTCTCACAACAGGCTTTGCACCCATTTGAGCCCACATCTCCTGGGCTGTACAGTCCCACATAATCTGGGCTGTACATTAACCTGGGCTGCTGATCCCATCCGAGCGGCCGGGCTCGCACGTTAATCGAAGCCCAACTACCGAGCTATACATTTTTCACCTAATGCTGGGCTGTGCAGCCAATTTGGGCCGGATCATCTAGGCTAGAACCCAAACCTTGGGTTTTGCTCACATAGTCAGGTTGCACATAACCCAACTAATCCCAATAAACCAAATCCAATCCCATAAAACCAAAGAAACCCACAAAAACCAACTCGTCCCAACCAAATTGCACTCCGCAAACAATTAAGCCCATTTAAACCAAACAAAACCCACATAAACCAAATTGGGTTTTGAGTTCAATTTGAGTGCTAAATCATGTCAGGATTTTGGTCTGCATCTGGGGATGGAAACAAATCCCTTAGAGAGCGTGCTTACGGGCACGCTTCACAGGATGAACTCCCCACATACCATAGTGATTTTAGGGAATTTTATGAGCCTTCTCAGGGCCCTGACCTCACATACCCTAATCACTATGAGCACATGCATCATCCACCACAGGTTGAAAATGAACACTTTCCTCATACCCAGTCATCATTTCTAGATCAATTAGAAGCTCAAGTTTCTGCTTTAGAAAGGCAATTACATGAGCAGTTTGTCAAATCTAATCCCCCTAGACACTATGCAATGCATGCTTGCACCTTATGTGGTGGCTTAGACCACCCTGCTGAGTACTGTTATATTTTGCATGATTTTAGGCAGTCTAGGGAAAACCATGATAATCCAATGTACGAAGTGTCTAGAAGTGACTATTGGGACCATAATCAACCTACACACAAGCATCATTCACCACAGTGGGGAGATGAACAATTTTATACTCCCCCAACTCCTAGTTTGCAATCAATAATGGAAACACTCATGGAGCAAAATGCTAGGCTTGAAATGAATGCAATGCATGACCATCCACATAGCAACATGTTTGAACTTCCCTTCTCTAGTGAACCTAATGCACAACCATACAATGAATATCCTTATGAGGAATGCATACCCACTAGTGAAGACTCTCCTTCAATAGAACAACTCAAGATGATTCTTCAAAGGAACCTAATTGAGTTACAAAATGATAGGATTGAAAATAGTGTTTCTAGTCTTACTCATGCAACTAACATTGAATATGAACCTAATCCAGAGGTAGATGAGTACACTAAAAATACTACATTTTTGAATGGAGAGATGAATTCTTGCTATGATGATGATGATGATGAATATGAAGAGCATGTGTATTTTGAAAATGTAGTAGAATCTTTAGGTTCGAGACATTAAGTGTCTCTTCAGAACCCCATGAATGATGCTTCTTCTAATATTCATATATGTGATGATGATGTGGAACCTGTGCAATTGTCCTGTGAAAATGAACATGATTTACCCTCTTTTGACTTTAGGAAAGTGTGTGATGGTACAAATGATTTTAAAAATGAAAACAACCTAGATGTACCTAACCTCTCTCCTGAGTCACAAATTGATACTCCTCCACCAAACCTAGGTGTAGTTTGTAACAAAATTGCAATACCAACTTTTCTAAAAATGCCTAACTTAGGCCTAGAGCTTTGTGCTTCCCAAGTCCTCTTGGACTATTTTGCATCAAAGTATAACACTCTTAAGGAGCCACAGTTGGAATGTGTATGTCTGCCTGTTATTAGTAAAACTCATTTTGAGTTAGACCTTTTGCATGATGTACCGTTAAAATTGCAAGATTTTGTGCTCCCAAACACACCCGTTCATAAGTTTAGGTTTGGGGGAAGCTCATTCCCATCTGCAGTCTTACTTGCACTCTCATTTTATATCTGTGTAAGGCTGCGATGTTTGTATATATTTTCTATTGGGTTGATCCTCAACTCTTTAGACTCTTGGTTTATGGTGAATTTTCATTGTATATAATCCAAAGAGGACTTGTTAAATTTTTCTTTTCTTGAATCGGTTGAGTCTTCATGCGCATATATTATGCTAATCCGATATGATCTCCGTTGAGAATGTTGGATTCTAGCCTTGACTAAAGAAGCTCAACCTTGCTCCTGCCGACATCCGGTAATCTCTTCCCTTTTCTCTTATCAGCATAGTTCTCATGGTATGTGACTGTTTAATTTTTCCTATCTGTTGACACATTGAGGACAATGTTTGATTTAGGTTTGGGGGTGCATTTGCATATAGAGTTTTTAGTCTTTTTAATCTTTTATTTTCAAAAAAAAAAAAAAAAAAAAAAAAAAAATCAAAAATTCAAAACTTTTTTCAAATAAAAACCTCCAACTTTTAGAGATTTTAGAGTCATTAGCATGCTTCTAGCTATGTTTACATAGAGAATCTGACCGAAATAACAGAACTTGGAAGTACCGGGGAACGCAATCGGGTTTCTTAGTTGATTAGAGCGTTAAAGTTGGATTTAACCATACCGGAGGGCGAATTAGGTGTTGTTTAGATATTCGGTAGTAGAATTGTGATCACCCATAGTGGAGACTACCCATTTTACATCAAGTGAGGCACCAACCTTCAATTTTTTGCAACTTTCTAGAAAAGTCATTAGAGTGTGTGTCACCGTACGTCAATTCGGGTAGGAATGGTGAGCTACCCAACTTCGCACCACTTTCAGCACTACTTTTGATCTCTTGAGTGCTAGTTTTTGTCAATCATGAGGGTGACGTCTAAAGATGAAAACTCCTTCTAAATATCGATTTGCGGTTAGCATCACTCTCTCTCTCTCAATCAGCAAGACCCATAGAAACACATCATCGTCAGCAAACAGAGCAAAGATCGAATATTGAAAGAAAAATTGATATAGTCCAAGGTTTATGTGCAACAAAGAAAAGAAAATAGGATGAGAATTAATAAAATTTATAAAATGAAGACAATACAAGTGTGGAAAAATTGAGTGATAAAGTCCTTTGTCCATGGAGTTAGTTGTTTCATTATTTGTATTTTTATTTTCACTTATTGTAAAAAAAAAAAAAAAAAAAAAAAAAAAAAAAAATATTGTAGTTTATTTTTGCTACCACCATGGTAAAGAATAATTTAAAAAGAAAAATCCAAACAACAAGGAATTTGAGTAGAAAAGTTAAAAATTGTCAAGTTTTGTGAAGTTTAGAAGTTCGTCATCAACATTTGAAGACCGAAGATTGAAGACGTTTCTATGGTTCTTATGAGAGAGTGATATTAATTGACGATCGGGTGAGAAGTGAGTGAGTACTCCCACCCTTGCTAATGGTTGATTTCCTTTCTTAGAGATCATCGAAAAAGATTCTTTTGTCCACACTTTTGTGGAGTCTCCAGTTTTATTTCGGAAGGTTATCCTTCTTACCTACAACGTGTGCAGGATTTCTCTCTTATTTCCTCCCTGCACACATGAGAGACTAAAAAAGCGATCTTTTTGAGTGCAATTATCATAAAACCCTAATGGTGAGGCAGAAGTCGAGGCTTATGATCACAATCGAATCCGAATTCTTTCATATGGTATGGTTACTTCTCGCTCAAAGACTTAAGGATGAGAATGCGTTCTTCGATAGTTCTAACTTCTTACTAGCACGCAGAAAACTCTATGTCCTCATAGCTTCTTGGAGGCTTGAGACTCTTTTACACTCTGAAGTTGGAGAAGGTTTTGTGGGTACACCTCTGGTAAACCCTCACGAGACTACAACTTGTCCACTAGGGACACCTAGGGGTTTAAAAGCTTAGTGCATACGCTAAATGCATTCGAGAGACCTGCGACAGGGGTGTAGTTAGGATTTCCTAATTTCTGTTTCACTTGAGGACAAGTAAAATTCAGGTTTGGGGGTATTTGATGAGTGCCAAATAGTGCATATTTATACACCTTTTTATTGGCATTTTACTCATCTTTGCGCTTAGAAATCGAGATATTATCCCGCATTCTCGTGTTTTCTTTGTTTTCAAGAATAAATATTTGTATTAATTAATTTTGTGTTTTTAGGTAATAAATAAAGTCCGGAGAAACCGAGGAGCTAAAGAGCGAAGAATTGGAGTCAAACATCTATGGAGCAATATAGCCAAAGCTCACGCAAGCAAAACAGAAACCAACCCAACGAGTAGCAACTCATCTACAAGACATGGGCTCGAGCTATCCATCTCCGACCCACGACCCGGATCCAAGCCCATCCAACCCGAGCCGTTGAGATCACACCTGGCTACATCCTACGGTCGCTGCCTCCACGCGCATCGGAGTTCGCTGCTCCCGTGCAACACCAGATCACTCCAAATCATGCTGAGCCGTTGAGATTTCTTCTCCTAGATCTGACGCTCGCTCCATCAGTCTCATCAAAGCTTGCTATCCTCGCTTCACAACAAAACGCCCTAACCCTATACACCCCATCGACCTAATCCATTCCCTTCTTCATCTTCTCTTTCTTCTCCGACCAACTCCACAGAGAACCCATTCCTCCACCTCCTTCCCTCTCCCCCAGACAGAGCCACCTTCGCCACCACCCTATCTCCCCCACACCATCATCCCAACAACTATCATCGCACCATCTTCGCCACCCTTGTTTCACCCTTCTCCATCCATAGCTTCTAGTTTATGGTAGAAGCTAGGATTGAGACGATTGAAGCTAGGGTTTTTCACCAAACCTCATGCATGGTCAATTCGGAGGTCCGAGAGCCGCACAAGTTAGGGAGAACACGATTCGAGTATGGGTACTTTGTCTTTTCATTTAATTTTGTTTTAAAATTAGGGTTTGGTATTTTGATGGTGCATGTATAAATAAGAGAGGTAGAAGATGATTTTGCTCAGGCCTGGGCTAGCCAGTGCTTCAATTAGGTTTAATTTTGTTCTTTGTTATTCTATTATAAATGAAACCCTAACTCCATATTGTGTGTTTAAACTCTGTTGAACTATCTTGAATGATTAAAATTATAATTATGTCTTCAATTAGGGCATTCAATACTTTTCTCTCACAATGGATGTCTTGCATCCATTGTAGTTAGGTTACATCTGTTTTGAGTTTGCCACAGCTCATACTTTAGGCACAATAGCTAATTCCATTGACTAGTTGTACTTAATTAGACAACTAGTGCTCTGGGTTAGCACTTTAGCTGATTAATTGAAGCATAACATGGAGAAACCCCTTAGATAGGTGGTGGATTTGACACCCTGCCCTTATCAGTCACAGGACAAGAAAGCTTCAATTCAGTTGAGCACACAATAGGAGTTAGAGGTAGATTTGAAGACCTTAGCAACCCCATTGTCACTGTTTCATTTCTTAGTTAGAGTCACTTGAACATTATCCAGCCGTATCGGCAACAAAACCTTTTGTTACTCTGTCACCCTTGAAACTCAGTCTAGAGCAAGCCTTAGATCATACAAGAGCACCACAAGTCTCTGTGGATCGACCCGTACTTGCCGCGTCTCCGATAGACGCCGTGCACTTGCGGTTATCACCGTAGGCCATAATTTATACACATTCCGAGGCCTACCAATTGAATCCATGACCCCAAGCAGGTATTGGAATATGCACCACCGACCCAACGCGGGCCCCGCATGGTCGGTCTCCCCAAAAGGGTGGCATAGCTTGCCAAACCGTCCAAACCAGAGCAATATGGACGAAAAAACCCTAAATTAGGGTTTGCGGCACATTACATGTATCGCAAAACAGTCTCAACAATCCATCTTCGCAGGCATAGTTGGAGGGTGTAGATGTAGATTCAAAGAGCCCAGAGCATGTCAACACAAACACCGTGGGCCCGCCTACATACTCGATCGATCGGTCGGGACCAACTATGGTTGGTCGTCTTGATTCGTGCGCCCCAAATCGGGTATGACACACTACTGGCAAAACCTAATTAGGGTTTGTGTCGCGATCACGAGTGTCCATTTTCTCCTGCACGAATGAAGGGTCCAGGAATAGACTAAGCAGGTCCGGTAAGTATCAACACGATTACTGTGGGCCCACCTATCTCCACACCAGATCGGCCAAGACCAAACTTGGTTGTACACCTTGATTCGCGCGCCCAAGCTAGGCGTGGTCACACTTCCCAAACACAAATTGATCTCGACCGCTTAAGTTTACCGGACAAATTGAGTGGCTTAGATCACGTTTCTATGGGATGATGAAGTACAGGTATATACACCATCCCACCGTATGCACGCCGGGTTGATCGTCCAAGACCGACCAAGCTTGGTCGTCTTGGAACGCGGGCCCAAAATTGGTATGATGCGCGGCTTTTGCGGCACCAGATTTCTGTTGCAAATTGATCTCGACCACTCAACTTCGCCGGACAAATTGAGTGGCCCATATCACACTTTCACGAGACAATGAGATATGGGCGTCTACACCGTCATGTCGTCTACACACATGCACGATCGGCCCTGTCAAAATTATATCCCAAGCTTGGATTCGACCAAGCTGAAGAGTGATGCTTGCGCACCTCTTCAAAAACCCTAATTCCATCAACGGTCGCAGATGAGTGTCTCAAAGATCATCTCGTCCGTCCAACTTCACCGGCTTGGTTATACAACCCTCGGTCGGGAGTTAATTGGTCGGTGAGGCGTCATGGTGATCACCACCCGTCACTTTACCACATCATGATGCAAAGACTCGCATAGAATACACACGGTACTTCACAGGTATCGACTTCCTAAATAGCTTAGTTATTTAATCGAGCATTACATGCTACTTTATGTGGGTCCCGCGATCCACACACTCGAGACATCAATCATGTCACAAACTGGGGGATACATATTGGGGTATTGGTCTGGCGGTTTACAGCGTGCAGCGTGCAACGCGCCATCACAAAAACGTGTCAGGAAGTCATGGACGGTTAAAGATGACAGGAGAAGTGGGCAAGACTAGTCGTGTAACACCAACACACAACTCCACTAATCCATCACTCCACTTCCTCCACTTTCCACGAGAGACGTGAATAAGGCTCAAATGACTTGTATAAATAGGTTCTCCTCCCTATTTCCAACGAGAAGAACAAGTCCAGACAATAGAGGCAAGTGTTGATACCATCGTATTCAAACACCGGAATCGATAGCTTACATCCCGCAAGCCGGTTCGAGCTTTTCTCGATACAAGTCATACATAGCCAACACCTTCTTCGCTTCCCTCCCTAAGATCAACCCCATCTCCTTCACTTTGTGACCGAAACAAGTTTGGAACGGCCATTTCTTGGTTTAGGCCGGATTTGCACGCATTGATTTCTCGAATCTACAAGCACTCCGTGTAGTGCATTTGTTTAAGGTTTAGACTCATTTCTCATCCACACACCCCAAATTACCAAAACCGGCAGAAATAGTTTTCACCCATAAACAATTGGTGACCACAACGGGAGGTTAATCTCTCGGTTGTAAAGTCAATTTCTTCGAAATCCGATCCAATTATCAATTTCAAAAGGGTAGATCTTAGAATCAATTCAATCAGAATTCATTTCAAGATGGTGGAACTCGTGTCCGGATCAAAGAATCAATTACGATGGGGCTAGTATGGATAACACTCCCGGTATCGATGTACCTGTCAGTGGAGCTACCGTGGTCAATACAACTCGTGGAGCCATCACTTCTATCCCCAACGCTAGCGGAGCAGGAGACATTCCAGTAGGTGTAACGCCTCCCATCACCAGAGCCAGAGCAGCCGCGAATCCCGGCATCTCCTCAAGTGTAACGCCTCCAGTGGTCACCAGAGCAACAACTTTCACTCCTTCATCAGGACGAGGAGCCGGAGGGACGAGAGGAGGACCACCGCCCATTACCATTGCAGACTTGATGGAGAAGTAGGAGATTCTTGCTAAGACTCAAACGGATGTGGACGCAACTCAGAAATAGGTACTCACTTTTCTTAAAACTTTAACTGAACGATTGCCACAAGATTCACGACAACCCTTGGAGCCAGCAAGAGATGCCTTCAATACACCCGGAGCAGGCGTTTCCACTCGGACCCACATGAGTGAAGAAGCTCGTGTTTCTCCTGAACGCCCAAGAGAGAGGGACCATCCATCCAACTTCATCACACGTGAGGACCTGGAACGACTTCTCCAAAACCGAGGCAAAGGAAATCTGATGGATGCACACCAACATCAACCGCCGTACTGTCAAGATATGCAACGAATCCCTCTTCCAAGAGGATACACCTCTCCTCAGTTCTCCCTCTACGATGGTACTGGTAACGCTCGTGAACACATTTCTCGATTTTTGGAATCCTTGGGGGAGCATGAGTACAATCATGTTCTCCGCCTGAAAGAGTTCTCGAAATCACTTACGGGAAGGGCGTACACCTGGTACAACAACATCACACCTGACAGCATATCCAATTGGGGGTAGATGGTCGGTGCTTTCTACAGGAAATATTTCTTCGTATCCGAGCGGATCACCTTTTCGCATCTAGGGAGAGTCTCTCAGCGGAACAACGAGCATCCGAACGACTTCGTTAAGAGGTTCAGAACTCAAGCACTAGATTGTCATGATCCGAACATCACTGAACGTCAGCTGGTGGAGCTGTGCATCAACGGGATGATACCCATATATCGCGCTTTACTAGAGAATCTGGGCTTTTAAACATTCTCCGAACTCCATGAAGCTGTCAAACGTTCGGCCACAACTGCCCCAACATTGCTAGAAAGAACCAGGGTTGTTCGAAACGAAGATCCACGTGAGAGTCGAGGAAGCAGGCGTCTCACAAACAAACAATACAACACTGGTCCTTCTGTGAGCGTGGTTGGTGAAGGAGGAAAAAGGAAAGCTTCAGCAACGGAACAACAACCCAAGCGTGCGGCTCTAGCACACACGACTTCTTCTCAGAAGGGAGCGGGCAAGACCCCTGTACAAGACACAGAAGATACATGCTTCCCATTCCCCATGAGTGAAGTAGTGGAACTCTTGGAGGCATGGATTCAAGACGATGCCATCAAGATGCCTCCTATCAGACGTCCACCAACTGAGAAAGATATGGCGGATCCCAAGTATTGTTGCTACCATAGGTTCGTTTACCATCCAACCAAAGACTGCAACATGCTGAAACAAATCTTCAGAGAAAAGATAGAGACGGGAGAACTCCAGCTTGGAAACGAAGGTGTTCGTAGAGACCCTCTTCCTGTCAGGAACTGCATGATTTCTGGGGATTCTATTCGCAAGACTGTACAATCTATGATGGAACATTTATGCGAGATCTTGTACTTCTCCAAAGCATAATGTCAGGACATATTTGCAGCCCTCAACCGTGTTGTCTCAGGCAAATGCTTGTATCTGGAAGATGAAGCGGTCTCGAAACCTCAGTCCTTGCTGGAAGATGCAAGCAAGGGAAATTGGGGACTCTTAACCGTTGCCCATTTGAAAGATATCGAGTTCGATAACACATTGATCGATACGGCCTATGAATTCAACATCATCACTCTTCAGACCTTAAAAGCAGCAAAGATTTCAAAACAGGAGTCTACTCGCAACCCAATTGTGATTAAGACTCCAGAAGGAGAACTCAGAGATGCATATGGATACATCGATCTTGAAGTAAAATTGGGCGATGCCTCGACACAAGCAAAGTTCTACATAGTCAGAGAGCATCCGAATTACGACATGATCCTAGGACGCTCTTGGGTACACGACAACAAGACAACACTGGAGTTTGCCCTCTACCGGCTACGACACTCGAAAGGATCTCCAACAAGCCGTCTGGACCTGAAGACTGTCTGTTACCGCACCTGCAGCTTGCCAATGTGACACAACTTCCTGGAGAGATCCCATCAGCATACATTAAGAGGTTCCGAGCTCAAGTAAGTCTCATCACACAACCCTTCTTGCAACCAATCACTCCTCACTCTGATAAGTCCTGGGGACTGGCTCCAACCAACAAACCAACCCCGGCTAAGAGATGTGAATGGGAAGCCGGACCCTTCAAACACTTTATCAAGAGCGTAGAGGTTGTCTTGGTCAAAGACGATAAGGCCAAGGTCCAGGTATCTGCATGCCCAAACCCATTTGGAATTGGAGATCTGGTGACGAAGACGACTGCATTCAAGGTTGGGAGCATGACGGTGAAAATGACCACTCCACCTGACTCACCCACCGAAAGAGAAGATGAACCATACCTGGTAGCAGATGTTATCCTAGGCGGCTACTGCAAGCTCATCAATGCTGATAAACTAGAAGGCGTAACAATTCACTCACAATGGCTCAAACCCTACCGAACTTAAGACGTTGTGCTACCACTTTCCAGCGTCCTCCACACTTTAAAACGCTGTGCTATTTCCTCCAGCGTATTTCCTTTTACAATTTCATGTCATATTTGTAATTCCTCCAGAAAATGATTGCAATACTTGCATTCATAGTTAGGGTTTCAATTTTCAATTTTCAATTTAATTGAAGCGTTATTTCCATCTGAGAACCTCTCTACCCCTAAAAACACAAAGTCCTGAGTCAGCCTAAATCAACCCACTAGAGCAAGGAAGGAAACCCTAAACAAACATCTCATGGGAAGAAGGAAATAGAATGTGTGCGCAAAAGGAAAATGATTTGAGCCATCTCGCCCAAAGAAGACCAAGGAGATCTCACGTCAGAGCACATACGTATGCAATCTTAACGAGGGGTTATGACATAAACCTTTATTCAATGGTAAGCAAACAAAGAAAAGATCTTGAACTCATCCCCACCGAGTATAAGAAGGAGGTTCAAAAATTACGGAATACACTTGAAAAGAGAAAAAGAAGCAAAGAGGTTTAGCCGTCAAGAAGAATAACCGCGCCCGCACCACTGCTGGGTCCTGCTTCAACGCCATCACCTGCTACCGCTTCTCCATTCAGAGCCTCAGCTTCCGCTTCAGATGTCTCCGCAGCAACGCTCTCCGTCCTAAGATCATCGGCAGGAACAACTCCCAAGTCTTCCTCAAAGCCCACAACAACATTAGGGTTTGCGCTGATTGCCTTCGAACACTTAGGTCCGTCTGTGTCAGAATCAAGGATTATCACACCGTCCTGGATTGGATAATCACGCCTATCTTCATCTGGAGGCCGTTTATGCTCCACTCTCCGCCTCTTTAACCGCGCTGCAAATCTTTCTCGCCTTGCGCTTACCGGTGCTCGCAACGCTTCCTCATGCCTCCACCGTTCTTCCATGTCGATCGCACCGAAAGGGCACATATGCGTCCCCGGTGATACACAGTGCGAAGTAATGTATCCCCCCGTATAACACGACCAACTTCACGAAGTGGGAGATCAATTTTAGCCATTACCTCCTCGTGTGCATTAGTCTCGGGTTTGTCAACTTCAAACTCTCTTCCGAGAAGTTACGGAATAATCATCGCCCGCTTTGCTTCCATGATAGGCCGCAAAGAAAAAGAAGTTATGGGCACACAAAAATATGTGTATCATCATCACCAATCGAAGATCGGATGAGTACGGAGCAATACCCGAGATACAAAAGGAACGACTATGTGATGAGAAGAATCCTTAGAATTTTTCTTTATAATCTAGCAAGTCAACGTAATCCCGGGAGAAAAGGAGTCTCTACTTGCCACCTATAAAGGCTACCGATTCAAGATAGCGATCAATGACGCTTATCGGATATATCTCGAGGAAAGTCATGCCGTGTAACGAAGGGGAGTGCGCCTAGTCCAAGAAATGGGCCAAGCTCTTTCCGTGATAGTACGTAGAAACCCAAAGCGACTCGCGAGATCAAGTCCCGCTCCCTCCACCATCCTAATCAGACCGACCAGTTCCTGGACAACACTCGACGAAGTCGACCTATGCGGTAAATGTATATGCACCTTAGCTTGGTCATTTTTGTATACAAACTTGTCACCATCTTATGCCTACCCCACAATAGCGTAACCATTATGCGCTAGGCAGGGGACTTAATGTTGATGGTGGATTTTCATTTAAGGTTGAAATTGTAAAGGCCAAAATTATGCGCTAACATCTTGCAAAAGATAAAGCCATTGATAAATGATGAATACTTCTTCACTTTATTAACTCACCTAGAATAGAGTATGTCGTCTTGGAACGCGCGCCCAAAATTGGCATGATGCGCGGCTTTTGCGGCACCAGATTTCTGTTGCAAATTGATCTCGACCACTCAACTTCGCCGGACAAATTGAGTGGCCCAGATCACACTTTCACGAGACAATGAGATATGGGCGCCTACACCGTCATGTCGTCTACACAAAATGCATGATCGGCCCTGTCAAAATTCTATCCCAAGCTTGGATTCAACCAAGCTGAAGAGTGATGCTTGTGCACCTCTTCAAAAACCCTAATTCCATCAACGGTCGCAGATGAGTGTCTCAAAGATCATCTCGTCCGTCCAACTTCCCCGGCTTGGTTATACAACCCTGGTCAAGAGTTAATTGGTCAGTGAGGCGTCATGGTGATCACCACCCGTCACTTTACCACATCATGATGTAGTACCTGCATAGAATACACACGGTACTTCACAGGTATCGACTTCCTAAATAGCTTAGTTATTTAATCGAGCATTACATGCTACTTTATGTGGGTCCCACGATCCACACACTCGAGACATCAATCATGTCACAAACTGGGGGATACATATTGGGGTATTGGTCTGGCGGTTTACAGCGTGCAACGCGCCATCACAAGAATGTGTCAGGTAGTCATGGGCGGTTAGAGATGACAGGAGAAGTGGGCAAGACTGGTCGTGTAACACCAACACACAACTCCACTACTCCATCTCTCCACTTCCTCCACTTCCCACGAGAGACGTGAATAAGGCTCAAATGACTTGTATAAATAGGTTCTCCTCCCTATTTCCAAAACAACAGAACAAGTCCAGACAACAGAGGCAAGTGTTGATACCATCGTATTCAAACACCGGAACTGATAGCTTACATCTTGCAAGCCAGTTCATCTTTCTAATACAAGTCATACATAGCCAACACCTTCACAATCTCAACACCTTCTTCGCTTCCCTCCCTAAGATCAACCCCATCTCCTTCACTCTGTGACCGAAACAAGTCTGGAACGACCATTTCTTGGTTTAGGCCGGATTTGTACAGATTGATTTCTCGAATCTACAAGCACTCCCGTGTAGTGCATTTGTTTAAGGTTTAGACTCATTTCTCATCCACAAACCCCAAATTACCAAAACCGGCAGAAATAGTTTTCACCCATAAACATCGTGTTTCCCAGACTTCAACAGGTTTGACATTAAGAGAATGTTTAGATACTGACCTAGATGTGACAGTCCTCTCTGGTGAATCCAAGATTTGAAAATCATATGTAATTTATGAACATGTACGTTATTAGAGATAAACTCGACCATAATCAGATTGCTACAAACACAGACTTATAAGGTCTTTAAACGTGTTTGCCTGCTCTGATACCAATTGAAAAAGCGAGGGAACAACAACCACACCCAATATTTCGCTTAGCAATCTGTATGGACAAACTCCAATATACTTTATAGAGAATCAACTAGACAGTCAGACTCAATCTAGATAAAAAGTATATCAAAGAGTTTATATCTCAATCTCTCGATTTGATATATACTCAAGCAAATAGAAATCTGCGAGTCTTTATCAAATACGAGATAGATAACTTGGATGGTACCAAAGACCAATATCCAAGTCTCAATCAATTTAAATCAACAACCAAAAGGTCGGATATTCTAATTGATTGAACAACGCACAACCTGTGATATTTCAATTATATAAACAAATATAATGCGGAAATAGAAATAACACGTATACTAGAATTTTGTTAACGAGGAAACCGCAAATGCGAAAAACCTCTGACCTAGTCCAGATTGAACACACACTGTATTAAGCCGCTACATAAACTATCCTACTCCAAATTAACTTGAGTCTGGACTGTAGTTGAACCCCAACCAATCTCACACTGATCCAAGGTAGAGTTATGCTCCTACGTCTCTGATCCCAGCAGGATGCTACGTACTTGATTCCCTTAGCTGATCTCACCCACAACTAAGAGTTGCTACGACCCAAAGTCGAAGACTTTAATAACAAATTTGTATCACACAGAAAAGTCTACGGTAATAGATAAATCTGTCTCCCATGAATATACCTACGAGTTTTGTTCCGTCTTTTGATAAATCAAGGCGAACAGGAACCAATCGATAACCCGGACTTATATTCCCGAAGAACATCCTAGTATTATCGATCACCTCACAATAATCTTAATCGACGCAATGGAAAGGTATTGCGGAATCACAAACGATGAGACGAAGATGTTTGTGACTTCTTTTATCTTGCCTATTGGAGATGGAAATCTTAAGCCAATTATTACAATTGTACTCGTACGATAGAAATAGCAAGATCGGATCACATAACTACGATAAAGTAGTATCGGTCTGGCTTCACAACTCCAATGAAGTCTTTAAGTCGTTAACCTGGTTTAGAGAAGAAAACCCAAGGTTAAAGGAGAATCAACTCTAGCTTATACAACTAGTATCACACGTAAGGTGTGGGGATTAGGTTTCCCAGTTGCTAATATTTCTCAACCGTTAGATCGAAAACTTAGCTTGTTATACACAAATGAAATGCACGTTTCTAGGCTTGTGTAACCGTACCCAAAACATGTACATTTGTTGGTTCAACAATAGTTAACCAAAGGTTAGCCATATGAGCAATTTCATATCAACCATATTCTTCTTCACCATAACTAGTCCAAATGACTCAAATGAACTAGTTAGAGAGTTGTTCAATTGCTTAGATCTTTATGTAACTACACAAGACACAATTGAAGCAAAAACGATTTAATTCACTCGAATCGGTTCATGAACTTTATAGCCACGGTTTGCAAAAGCATTCCTTAGTTTATTTAAACATGAGTTCAAGAACAATCGTTTTTAGATATAACCAACTCAAGTTCGCGGACTGGGTTCGCGGACTTAAGTTCACGGAAGGAGTTCACAAACTCCAGCAGAAATTCTCGGGTCGAGAACTTCCGCCGATTCATGGACCGATTCGCTGACTTGGCTCACGCCACCATTCCGGTTCTCTTGATCAACAAAGTTCGCAAACTTTGGTTCAAGGAATAAGGACTTATACATATATGTGTTTCCACAATAATGCTTATATCCTACCATGGTTATGTAATCTAAACTCTCATTTCAATCATTGAAACATTCTCAGAGGACGTTATATAGTTGTTATTCACAAACCATTTTTAGTCAGAGCAATTTTCAAAGTGATTGAAACATAACATGACTTTCGTCACTAGGTAAAGATGAATTCGGCTAAAGCGAAAGCTTACCAACACATATTTCGAGAAATAGATAGGCGAGATAAACTCGGCTCGAAATACCAAATGTGTATAATCTTAGTCTATATAGCAAAACGACTTTTGTCTCAAGATAGGAGAAAAATAGACTTTTGAGTTATAGATAAGTTCAAGTCTCCACATACCTTTTAGTCGATGAAGTTCCACCGGTTCCTTGAGTAGTCCTTCGTCTTGTATGATGATTGCCATGGAGTTCTTGAGCTCAACTACACTTTCTATCCTAGTCCGAGACCTTAGCTATAGTAGACTAGAAATCAAGACTTATAGTTTTGATCACTAACATTGACAAACATGCTTGAGATAGCAACGCATGCGAGTTCGACCGAGCAATGCTCAGTTAGCTTCTTTATGATCAATGATACGACAAGAAGAACATAAATTCCTTGAGACTTTGTAGTATCTGCATTATATGAGAAATGGATGGATACGACCTCTAGTGATTAAGGGAATAACAGCAAGAAGAGCTCTTTGAACTGAAATATGAATACAAACTTTGAAATTCTTGTTTTGGGGGTGATTCCCATAAGGTGCATTTTCTTTTATCAATTCTCTCATCCTGAAAGTTAGGATCTTCAAATCTTCAAATCCAGTACATTCCTTTGGAACATTACAAAGAATAAACCACAATAGTTCTCCAGCGAAGGAAACTTGGTAGTTTGTTGGCCAACATGTGGGTGGGACTACCCTCAAAACTATTAAGAAACCACAATCAAACCATGGTCATTGTTCATTTACTCTGTTGAAATCATATTCAGCTAGAAATCTTATCAAGACTTTATTTCGAAGACCACTGAAAGTTGTAACGGTTGGAGTTTGAGCTAGTGGCCATTGAGAACATATATGATGTCTAATGGAAGAAGTTGGTACCAAGGTTTCACTGCAGATATAACCAACCATATGCCATCTGCAGCTAAAATAACTTCTTTATCAATGAAAACAAAGTTCAAAGGAGAGAAATAGGTAAAGTGAGTTTTTCAAATGCAGGGAAGCAAGGTTTTGAACATCTGGATGAGAGGGATTAGTGTGGTTTTTTGAAATAGAATTCTCCATATAAATAAAGTAGTGGAGGATTATGGAGATGATAGGTTCAGGTTGATTTTTGTTGTAATTGGTTAAGGGAATTTTATACAAGTGTATCTGGATGTGATAATGCCATGTGACTAGTGATCATGTGTTATGAAGATGATAAGACACAATAATAGTCAGGGAGTATCTGATACAGTTCTCTATTAAAGGTTGAACCTTAAAATGGGAAATATTTAAAGAGGAAAGTTGGTGTTTTTCTTGGAAGGGGGTAATAACTTGAGAAACTATGTCATTTTTGTATGCATGACTGCTTCTAGTAGTACTATAGCCAGACGATTCCTCAACTTTCTCCAGATTACTTTGATAATATCTTGGATGAGTGGTACGATTTTTCACGTGGGCTTTAGGACATGTCCTTAGCATGATAAGATTCTCAATGATGCAAGACGGAAACTTGTGATAGCCATAGATTGTATAAGCCAACACCATCCAAAAATGAGTAGTTAAAGTATAAATGCACTTGTCTTGTTTTCCTTTGCAGAAAATGCCAAATGTGATTAACGCATCCTTATTTAGGATATGGGTGGTTGGGTAACTGTTTAGGGGGGAAGAATTTTTGACTTTTTAGGAAATCTTTGTTGACCAAAGTCGGAGATAGCAAGTTGGTGAAATCAAATAGTTGATTAAGGCATCTTTGTATAATCCATAGCAGTGTTGCACTATGCCTAGCCAATGTGCCCTGGTTAGCAATGTAGCCTCTCAACAAGTGTTGCTCCTGGACCTGCATAAAAAAATAAAATATTTTTATTAGTACAAAATTAGCCCTATCCAGATTAGGTGAACCCAATATAGTTAATATCAGATATCGGTTTGTCTCTACGGGGACCTAGACAAAAAGGTACAACATTGTATCGGGGAGATTTCGGTTTCAAATATCGGTGCAATATCGGATTCTAAATGGGAACTATTAACATACTGATACAAATAAATTCATTAAAAATCATCTATGTAGTTACTAGACATACACCTGATAATAATGAATAAGATAAGTACTACTGCTACTACTGCTACAAATCGCTAAAATGTTCTAATAAAGCATATTATGTTCAATGCAACTTCAAATAACTCGCTATCAAGGTTTGTAGTTCATACTATAAAATCTTCTATGATACTTAGGCCACTATCATTTATAGACCACGTGCAAGGATAATCATATGCATGTCGTCCACTTGTTCGATTTCTTAAGAAGTTAAGGGTAGCTACTAGAAGACATAACCCCGTGTTTAACATTTAAGTCTCTTTTCTTTCCACCGCATGATGTTTTTATTCTTTTCGTCTCCCAAGAATCCCACCTAACTACCAAGACAATATCGCTATTGCTAATTTGACGCAACAACAACACCACTTCCACCTGAGAAGACTATCCCATATTGTTTTTAACAAGTCCCCGAAAGAGAACATAGAAGACGATCAACACACATGTGATTTTGCTCTTGCCTTGTTTTCTGTAAATTTATAGCTGATGTATTAACGATTTCCCTTTCTATCTTTTCAATTTAAAACGTTTTGTAAATGCACAATTGCAATTGATCTTCTAAGTTATGCTCTTAGTAACACCTTAATCAAGTAAATCAGTTGTTGTTGCTGATGATGCTAACGCCACTAATTTTTTTCTTTTGATGGGAACTAACGCTAACTGAATAAAAACTATCGTACCTCTGTATGAATAATGGATACTTTACCTCATATAAGAGCGAAATTTTATAATCTCAGTTAACCGGTTTCGTTACATCTCGGCCGAGATTTCCGGCCAAATATCGTACCGCGATATAGTGCGATTCGTCTCGGCTGAGAGACGAGACCGATATTATCGGCGATATCTCGACCATCTCAGCCGAGATTGACTACACCGGGTGAACCACCCATATTATTCTTAATGACAGTTCTGAAGGGTTTATTGAATAATGAAACGTCTGAATTTAGGTTTTGACAAGTAATTTGCATTGAGTAATGATGCTTCTGGAGAAGGTGCGAAGGGTCTTGAATAGGAGTGAATAGCCAAGAGACAGGACGTTTAACCAAAACTCTTAAATGACTATGAATGATATTGATTAAGGGTTTATAAATTGGGGTTATCAGAAAATAAAAATTATTATAAATTTTATAGCCAGGAAAGGAAATAATTAGGAGAAAAGGTAGAGGATTAGAAAATGGCAAACTTTGATGATCAAAATCATTTTGTTCCTCCCACAACTGCTTCTTTTGATCTTGCCTAAAGTGTAGCAATAACCTTAGATGATCGAGAATTGAAGAGGTTGAGGAATGAACTTCAAGTAAAGTTAGATCGACGATACCGAGAGGTAGAAAATAAGAGAGAAAGAGAAAGCAATGTTGTTGAGTTTGCTACATGGAAGGAAAAGCGGTTGGCAAGAGATGAGAGAAAACATGAGGCGAGGCTAGAGAAGTATGGTTGTAAAAGGTGTGGAGGTGCCACTAAGATTGAATCGGAGGAAGATGATGATGGTCATGAATATTTCGTTGAGGAAATTGATTCAAGTCAAGAGGATTCTGATGCTGCTGAAGAAAAGAGGATGATGAGAAAGTATCGGGAGGACCAGCTTTGCCGAAAGTATTTGCATGAGAAGGCCAATCCTACAATCTTCTCACGAACCATGCATGAGGGTGAATAATCATATGTTGATGAGGATTTGTTGGAGAACGAGAATGAAGAGACTGATTCAGATGATTCTGAAGATTCTGATGACAGTTATGGACCTCCTGCATCTTCAAGGAGTGAGTATAGTGACGAAGAGGAAGACTGGAGCTACGATGAGGAAGATTATTAAGAGTCTCCCCCGGGGTATTAGTAGGATGAAGGTAGTTAATCTTTGAAAAAAGTTTAATGATGATCAACAAGTTTTTTGCTAACCAATCCTGCTGGTACTTGCTCCTTAACTTCTTTATCTTAAAGTTACTATTGATGAAGTTTGTTTTGTTGGTATTAGTATGGTGATGGCTATATCTTTTTTTTAGATGTTTTTGGTACTAGTTGTTTAAGAAGGTCTTAGAATTCAACTTCAGTAGTTTGAAAGAAGTTGTAGTAGTAGTATGGGAAAGTCTTTCTTGGATGTTCTGTTTTGGTAAACTGGATTGGGGTAGGTGCTTTCAAGTTCAGTTTTGATGTAAAAAACTGGAAAATGGTCGGTAGGAATTTTTAGGTGGGTTTCAATGTTTCTGTAATTACCTGCAGTACTACAGTTTTCCTTTGAACTAGAATGGTTGTAATGAAGAAATTCTGCAACTGATGAATCTTTAATGTTATTAATAGTTATGTTGGTACTCTTTCTTCTTTGAATTTCTATAATAATAAATGTTGTAAAGTAGATGCTCAAACTTATGATTGTGTTGAAGAAATAACTTAGTAATTCAATGAAATTTGAGTAAAGATGGTTGAGATTGATAGAATTAAGGTTGCTATGATGAACACTGAATTGCATTTGGAGAAGAGTTGGATTACGTCACAATGACGAAGCAGAGCAATTAAAGTGAGTGTTGAAAAAGTTATGATATACGCAGAAATCTAGATCCTACCCGCCATTTGAGGAGTAGGGTGACGGTTAAACATTTCCTACCCGCAACCGAATGGGTAGGGTGAAGGGTAAAACCCTAAATTATCCTACGCTTACTACATGAAAAGACCAAATAACCCTTCCATTGTTTTCTTTCCCATCCCCATTTTTTTCATTGTTTTTAAACATATCAGGGGTAAAATGTAAACTTCATTATCTCCCTCTTCTTTCTTCCTCTCCCCGAATCAGAAAATCCAGCCCCTTTCTTCCCAGTTCTAAGTTCTAAGAGCATCCACAACGGGAGACTGAAACTAAAATTTTGGTCCAGAAACCAGACGCAGTCGAGCGGAGTAAAGATCAAAAACCAGAGTAAAACCAAAAACCAAACCATATTTGGTCTTTAGTTTGGTTTTAGTCGGGCGTAATTTAAAAGTACGCCTGACACCGGGTTACGTTTGAGGTGGGGCGTAAGTATAAAGTGCGCATGATGGTGGGGCGTACTTTTAAATTACGCCTAATGATGGGGCGTAATTCAAAGTTACGTTTGAATTAAAAAAAAAAAATGAAATGGGGTGTAGTTTTAAAGTGAGCCTGATGGGGCGAACTTTAAAGTTGCGCCTGACCAAATTTTGCCCGTGCACCATAGCGTCGCAGCACGGAGTAAACCAATTTTTTTAATTTTTTTTTGGTTTTTGCTCTTTGGTTTTACTCGCCCCACTGCAGTTGCTCTAACCCTAGACCTTACTCTTCTCAGTTAACTTTTTTTTGATCTTTCATTTTTAGGGTCTCTGTTAAAACCCTTTACTCGGTTGGTTCGTCGACACTCTAATTCCGGCCCTCCTTCACCCAAAATCTGATGGAGAAGACATTGTTCCAATCTTAGGTAATCCCATAATCACGTAATTATTATTTGTTAATCTGAATGGGTTTTTCTTTTTATATCTGAAATATGTTGCATTGCTTGGTGATTTCATTTGTATTTGATGAAATACTTCGAAATGGAATGAATTAATGGTACTGAATTTTATGGTAGATGAAGAAATTAACATGCATGTTAACTGATTGATGAAATTTCTCATAGGAATATAATTTGTTCCACATGGAGGATGATTTAAATACCGGATTGAATTAGTGTGGTGAGACTTGTTCCGTTATATCTGAACATTAAATGGGTTGGGGTAGTTCTATTATATTGTTTTGGTTCTGCAATTGGTGCCCTTTATTTTTTCTTATGATCAACCTGGTAGGAATTACACTCTGTAGAAGGAGCTTATAGCCTATATCTAAAACCAATTTGGATTTTGATAGAGGAAACCTGGCTTGGCAAGAGATAGAATTGTATAGGTTGAGGTTCCCACTGTCAATATTGGAGAAGAGTATTGGTACTGATATTCTTTCGAGACTTTACGCATACTCGGTTTTTTCAAGCATTAAAGATCGATATACCTCTTGTATAGCCATAACAAGTTTATACCAGGGATCGGGTTAGCATAGCATAACACCATTAGGAACTGTGGCGGTTCTAAATTTCCTATTTGTTGTCGAATCCTTTGAGGTCTCTTGGTCTGCAACAAGAAAGGGACATGTAAAATAAACTTTTATTTCTTACATCAAGTGTAAAAGAGAAAATCTTTGATAGAAAAGCCCGGATAAGATTTTAAGTATAAGGGTTGAGCTAGTGTACTTCCTCTATTAGGTATTGACCTGAATAATGAGATGAGCCGTAGTGTGTAATCTGAAACAAAAGAGGACACTTGATTCTGTAGCTGATCATGGATTAGTTTCTATCTCGTCTATAATGGTACTTATTTCTTGTTTCCTTATGCAGAAATATTTGACTCTAGTTCCCCCATTAATGGGTCTTTCATATTCCATCTCCTCATTAGATATCTCCAATAAGTAAGTAAAAAAGTTAAGAGTTTAAGCCTATCAGTAACATAACGCTTGTCATCAAGCCTATTTGATTTGTTGCACGCTAGAATATCCTTATGAAAATAACCATAAGATCATATATAAGGATACTAAAATCAGAGCTTGCGAATGATTGGCTTGGACATGTAGTGTACTGCATAATACATAATACACATGCCTAATACATGGATCAACATCGTTAGTAGGCCATTTTTGTAATTCTGGATTGTGCAAGCCTTTCCGAAAATCGAGTAGTATTTGCATGTCACTAGAATCTGTCTACACAGCGCCTCTGGACCTCTACTAATACTGACCTTTCCTGAATAACAGTTTGGACTTTGAAGGAATTAAGAGCTAGTTGCTGCTAAGAGTATGATCTAAAAGAGTTGAATTCGACTACCTACTACTGTTGCCACTAGACTGTTTGCTTAAGTTTTATCTACCGTTGGCTCTAATTATAGTTGAATCAAGTTATACAAGAAAATGTCTATCCAAAAACAAAACAAAAAAACAGAACTTGATCAAACTTTTCAACTTGAATATAGTCAATGAAAACAAGAAACCACGATTAGTAGTAGAAGGTCACAAGAAATAACTTTCGACTAAATCCCGACATGTGACTTTATGAGAGAAAAAAAAAACGATTATACCCGCCACCCACCTACCGACCCGCTATTTAATGGGTCGGATAGGATCCTACCCGCTGTAGCAGTGGGTAGGGTGGCAGTAAAGTTTTTTACCCACCATTCAGCGGGTAGGGTGGCGTATTTGGCCATATCCTACCCACCTACCCAATGTGCAGCCCTAGTTAAAAGAAGAGGAGCGTTGTAATAGGTCGTTTGGATGCTCATTTAAAAGTAGCTTTTCGACCTTTTTAAGTCAAAGAATCGAAAGTCGGTTTGGAGATCAAAACGACTTTTATAAGAGCAAGTCTTATGGTGGAATCCATCCATCTTCCATCTTCCACGCCACCTCAACACTTGGAACTGTGGATGGAAGCGCAAGTGTAATGGTGGAATAGTAGAAACGCTATTCTTAATGGAGCTAAGCTCCATTCTTAATAGCGCTAAAAAAACGCTATTCTTAATGGAGCTAAGCGCCATTCTTATTAGCGTTTTTTTTCTCAGCCATTAGATTCTCAACAACTCAGTTTAAATCTACGGATAAAAAAAAAAACGCTATTCTTAATGGAGCTAAGCTTCATTCTTAATAGCGTTTTACGCTATTCTTATTAGCGTTTCTATGGATTCCACGGATCATTCCACCAAATCATGGAACCTTGCTTGGATTTTCTGTGGAAGACCCAACTTGAAAGCCATTAGACTTGACATTCCATGGATTTTCCACACTTGGAATAGGTTGGATTCCACCATAAGACTTGCTCTAATTGGAAAAGTTGCTTCTTTTTCTTTTGGAGCAAAATTTGTTTGTTTCCGACTTCTGAGAGAAGTGACATTTCGTCTTTTTTCTTTCCTCTTTCTCTCTCTTTCTCTTTCTCTTTCTCTTTCTCACTCATCTCACACACAACAAATTACAGAGAACAAGAAGAGAAGGAGAACCCTACTTACAGATTTCAAAGGTTCGATTCTTACATTTTTCTTCGACTTTCCTTCAGTCATATGATTTTATTTTGTCCTTCGGGTTTGGATCGATTTTTTTTTTTTTTTTTTTTGTTGCTAGGTAGATTCAGATACGATTATTATAGAAATGTTGATAGAATTTTAGTGCCATTTAATTACTTGTTCTTCCTTGGTAACTTTTCTTTGATGTTGAGAATAAAGAAATTAAAATAGGGTTGTGGACTAGAAATCCCAATTGAAAAGCTTGATTTTTAACTTCTCTTTTTGGATTATTTATTTGGGAATGCAATGTTCTGGGAGTCTTTTACAACTTATGTTTCCAATTACGTGAAATTGTGTCCAATTAAGATAGGATGCAGCTTTCAAATGGTTGTTAAATGAATTGAATTGCATGTTAATTCAAATGTTTAAGAATGATTTCTGAAGATTATTAATGATTTCTAATTCATTCAAGTTCTGATTTTCATCAAAAATCAAGTCTTCAACTGAGTTTGAAAGATAGCCCATCGCATGTTTGTGAAAAGAACCTGAAATTTCTGTCCTGTTTGGTATAGCTTTTCGACACAGATATCAAACTCATTATTGTTGCTTATCATTTTTATGTTAAGGAGGGTTTCGTAAGCTTTCTAAAGAGACCAAATATGCTGAATCCCATTCCCTATTGAATTTTCTACGAATTTTCTATTAGAGACTCTCAAAACTGAAAATTTCTGAACATGTGCTACTGTCCTGTTTTATAGAGACTCTTTGACACAGCTATAAACCCCTATACTTTCTCCTATCATTTTTGTATTAAAGAGGGATTTCTTAGCTTTCCAACAAGACCAAATTTGACGAATTTCATCGCCTAATGAATTTTGTACAATTTTTTGATTATGGACTGCCGAAACTGCAACTTTCTGAAAAACGTTATTTCTGTTCTATTTTGTCAAGACCTTTCAACACATATACGAACCTTGTTACTTCTGGCTATTATTTTTATGTTAAAGAGGACTATCTATAGTTTCAAACAAGACCAAATTTGCTGAATTCCATCGCACAATGAATTGTACACATTTTTGATTCAAGACACCCAAAACTGATATTTACATGGTTACTCATTTCAGACTGTATGTTTCACCATTTCTTGATGTTTTAAATTACTGTCATACTTGCAATTAATGTATACTTTTCCTTTTTGCGTACATGGTGGTAAACTTGGTTACTTATTATTTCCGGTACTTGAGTATTTATAAATTGAACATGGAAGTACAAAATCATCACTCTCAAGGCTTAGATTGGTACTAATATTACAGTCACGAAGTTTTCTCTAATATTACAGATTTTAGAAAATATGTTTCTATTGTGTGTTGTTGGAATAAGAATCAGTTGAGTTGTGAAACAACTTCGTGACTGTTGTCTACCTTTTACAAGTAGCAGTAGTCTATGTAGTTGTATAACAAGTTAATGGTAGAGAAAACTTGATTAAGGTCAGAAGATGTATGTTTTTCTCCGCCTCAAGTACTACTCCTGATTAAGTGATATGCAAATCTGATGTTCGAGTTTATGCCGCAACACTTTGTCTTGACAATTTCCAATTTTATAAGCAATCACATCTATATATGACATCCTAAAATGCTATGCAGTAATGATGTAAATTCTATCTTAAATGAAGTTGATCTGTGTTGCCCTTGAATATTGAATAATAATGATATGTTGACTTTTGAACTTTTAAAGTTGCCAAACTTGCTTATTGACTTTTTTGCTTATACGTTAGGCAGTTGCTTAACTAACTTTTCTACTTTTCAACTTCTCAGAAGTAACTTCCGGAAGCAGAAACATATTGGTTTTCCTTTATCTCCAAATTAATTCTCCTCTACTGAGGAACAGTTTCGAATCAAAATTTGCCGCCAAACGATGCTGTCTCTAGAACCTTACATGATCACCATAATCATCTCCACTCGATTTAAGAAAGCATTCTAGATTTGTTAATCTTTAAGGTCTCTCATATTGTATATCTACATCAAAAATGTCGAAATTTGGAGGAGGGCAAAATTTAGCAAGTGATGTGACACAGTTAATCGAACAATTAGATCGACATTGCTTAGCTCCTGATGGTTCTATGGTTTCCAAATCCGCTTACCGCGATCTCCAACTAGTAATCATCTGCCTCTCTCTCTCTCTCTCTCTCTCTTATTTTTTGCGCAGAGACATTCTTTCTTTTCACAGACATTATCTCTTAAGTGTTTCATTCGATTCTGTTTTCATGTTATTGCAGGCTAGAGAAGAAATGTCAAGAGAAAGATTGCGTTATTTAGAAGCCATGGTAAGCTAGAAAATAAGGGTCTCTTCTGATTTTGCTGGTAAAAAGAAAGGGTTTTTAATGAAATTACCCAAAAATGACAAACTAGGTTTTAGGGTTTTCATTTCTGTAGTGAATTATTATTATTATTATTATTATTATTTTTACCATCTTTAATCTATGCAGGCAATTTACTGTGAAGCAAATGCGATGATTGAAGAGTACCAACAAGCAATTTCGGTAGGGAATATTGGAGGAATTCGAGATGTTCAAGGTTTATACCCTCAGCTTGGGTTAAAATGCTCTCCCCAGGTTCGGCCAAGACCCTGATTTATAATTGAGAATGTGTAAATTTTTGCTATGTAAATCTCACATTTTGCGACGGGAGTAAAATTATTTTTGTTCTGTAATTTCAGGTATATGAATCTTTGGAGCATAGGTTAGTAGTTGCAGAGGCAGCTCAAAGATTGAGACTTCCTCTTATCTCAAAAGACGGGGAAGTTCATGAGGAAGAGATTGAAAAATTGAGTATAATGTCAAGGAGTTCTCTAGATAGTACGAGTACTAGTGTAACGATTAGTTCTAGCTCCAATTCAACTAATTATGCAAATAGTGTGGCTAATAGTAATACTCTTGTTGTAAGTTCTACGGATGCTGGGGAACCCGAAGTAGGCGGGGTTCCAAATCGTTTTCTGGGGATTACACCTAGTTATTTAAGGCAAATGCAGCTTCAGCAAAGTCCCTCTATCATGGTAAGTTGAATTGAAAGATACAGAAAGCAAACAAATTTTCTGGCTCTTAAAAAATATGTTTCGGACAAAGGCTGATGTCCTTGTAGGAAATGACAGAATATCAACTCCCACTTGGTCGCGTGGTTGAAGCTCGATTAAAAGCTAAATGTGATAAGTTAGTTGATGCTTTTTCAATGGACGGTGTTGGTAAGTCTTACAGCCTGTGGATGTATGAAGTCCAATTTTAATAAGATATTTAGCTATGTGAAAGCTTCCATGTTTAAGCCTGTTGATATCGCCTTTTTCATTGTGCAGATTCATCATCCAGTGGTCAAATATCGATTTCTCGGCTTCCGGAACGGTGAATCTATTGTTATCCTTTTTACATTTATAAGTTTCACTTTAAAATCCAAATGGTGTACTATGGCATAAGCCATTTGCCTCCTGTTGTGTTATAATCCAGAATGGAGGCCAGATTTTGTTGCACGCCTTTCGATCTTGCATATATTTTGGTTGTTGTGGTAGGCGAAACAACTGATGGAAGTAACTAGTATAATGACTATTATTCTTATCCTGGTTTAACTTGATTATGTGTAGCATTATTTTACTTTGTACTGCTTTGATTTTGTTAACCAGTATTTGTACCAGGTTCTTGAGAATAACAAAGTGATCTCATGTTTGTTATTCTTCTTAGTACACTTTATATTCACTTTTTTTATCCATTGCTATATTGTACCATCATCTGTTTGGTACTTTAACTATGTCTAACTGTATTTGCTAATAGGAAGTATACAAGAATGTTAATTTGTATGTTTTATTCTGATTTTGATGTGTAGCTTATGTCAATATATTTCTCCATTTTTCATGTCCTCAGGGTAAAATTGATCACTGAGGAAATCGAAAGGGAAGAGGCTGCTTTGCGGGAGGATCTTTACGCGGCAGATAGGAAGTTCGCGGAATACTACAGTGTACGTGAATATTCTCTTGCTCTTTTCAATCACCACCGTCTTTAACTTCTGTCTGGTTGAACTGGTGCCTTGTCGTTTGTGATTTCATCTTCCTTGATTATGCTGTTATTGATTACCCATGTATATGACCTGCACATATTATCATTTTCTTGATAAAGGTCCTAGAGCAGATACTTGGGGTGCTTATCAAGCTTGTCAAGGATTTAAAGCTACAACACCAACATCAATATGTAAGCTTATAGTATCTATAACGTTGCCATTTCTATTTTATTTTTAATTATTTGTGTAGAATTGTTTCTAATTTGTATTGTTTATTTTAATAGGATGAATTACGAAAAACGTGGTTGTGCAAAAGGTGTGAGACAATGAATGCCAAACTGAGGTTATGCTCCAACAATTAATCTTCTTCTCAGTAAACTTTCGATTTTCTTTTGTATATCCGGCATGGATCCTTTATAGATATTAGCAATAGTAACAAGATTCTTAGTTGTATAGATGTCTGGAAGTCGCCCTGGCACTTTTAGTTTGTATAGTATTCTTAAATTTGGAATATCCGTAATTTAGTGTCCATGTTGAAGTTTTATTTCATTTCTCTGTTATAGTTTACTTCCCACCGGTCTAATAGATCTAAAGTTTGCATCTTGAAAACTGAACAAGACTGCGATCTATCATGATCATCTTGTAACAATTTCTAGACCTCACTGTTTAATCATCTATTGCTCTAAACTCATACCAAGGTTTTTGAACCACATTAGAAGTGATAAATCTCAGCCCAACTTGAAAACATTGAGAAAGTCACCTACCTGCTGTTCATACTTCATGCCCTTGAGTTTGTCTGGTGATTGTGTAGTTTCTTGTTTGAACAATCTTATATGTGATGGTTATATTGCAGAATTCATGTGTCATAGATTTCCATGCTTTTTAGTTAGTCTGATGTTTGCATATCCCTTCGTGGCTGATCTTGGTCTTAGAGTTCTGGAACATCTTCTCCTGCGTGACACGTACACTCCAGATTCCATACCAGCTCTTCATAAGATCAGGTGTGTGCTCTATGATGCAAAATATTATACTGTTGTATGTTCTTTTTCCAGTCAACAAGGTAGCATGACTAGTGAACATATAACTCTTATTCGCAGGAAATATCTTGTAGAGGCAACAGAAGAAGCTTCTATTGCTTACAATAAGGCGGTATGATTTGTATTCTACAATTAGCTTATTTTTATGCATTTTAAAGCCCAAGCTGCTATAAGTTAATCTCTGAAAAGCGATCGACCTGTCAATGTGATTTCTGCTCGTCCTTTCATCTGTACAACTTTAGTCCAAGCTCAGTATGCTTCTTGCACTGTAGGTAACTCGGCTCCGTGAATACCAAGGCGTTGATCCCCATTTTGATAACATTGCGAGACAATATCATGAAATTGTCAAGGTACTCTAGATTCTCTTCTGTGGTTCCTTTAATCTTGATAATAGTTAGTAATATCTCGACATACTCTTTACAGAAATTAGAAGGTATGCAGTGGACGATTCACCAAGTTGAGATGGATCTCAAACGCAGCACAGGAAGTGGTTAAATTGATCTTGTTTTATTTTAACTTCTGTCTCGGAAATGCATGTTGATGTATGAATGCTGTCACACAAATCGTTTACTGGAAACTCTTGGGTGTCTCTTTAGTCTTCACTAAGCCAGAAAGTACGGAAAGTTACTGTGTATATCTGCCAGGATTAGTTGGTTTACTTAATTTGTCTCTAAATTCTGATGGCTGTAGGGGACGGCCAAAAGTCGATTTGCCTGGGTGTTGTGTTTAAAACGTACATGAATGTTTTCTGATTTAGCGCAGTCAATTGTTTTATCATGCAAGTATGAATTGTAGATGAAAGTTTAAATATCAGCAAATTAAGCTGGAGGTGTTCTATGAATTCCGAAGTTCAACTGAATCCATTTCTCTAAAAAATTCCATTCAAATAGGAATACAAGCCAATAGCTCCTCGCTTCTTTATCCTCGCTTGAAAGAATTTTCAGATCTCATCTGCAAGTTCTTTTTTAATTCTACTAGTACCTGCGAAGAAAACACTTCTAGCGGATGGTATCAAAATCTGATAGTTTTTTTTCCTGGCTAAATTGGAGTCCAATTTTGTGCACACTCCTTTAGAGAGTGTGCACGAAACAAATTGTTCTTATTGGTTGGCATAACCAAACCGTTAACTATTTGTTAAATAGTTTTTGTATTTTCTTTTTAATTAAAATGAAATTTAAAAGAGGTAAATAATATATATCTAGCCTAAAATACAGCAATTTTAAAAACAATAACTGGTAATCAGGGTAGGTCGTTTGAATGATATCTTCTGCTTCCTTGATCCATCTTCAATGCAAGTTTTCCTTATTTATTTCTATTTTACAAAACTAGGAAATACTAGACTTGTATACCAATAACATCTGTCGGGTATTAATCCTTGTGAAGAAAAAATTCTGCCAGAGATTAGAAGTCTAATTGATTGGATAAAATTAATCTTGGCTTACTGCGGACTATCTAATAAAATTCTATCAAAATATAAAAGGTCGGGACTCGGAAAACTTCAGAATCTTGATTCATATGATTTCTTCTTGTGAATGTGAGTTTCAGATGGAAAGAAAGAACCATGATTAATATTGTATACCATCCTACCAACTTCCAGTTTTGAAACCACTCTATATCTGATTATTGAGTCCAATTTTCTGATTAAGAACACATGTTCCATACGTTTGAGACCCTGTTTAGAAAATTTAGATCATTTTATCGCTTACTTGATCGACTTTGGCGGCCTGTATCAATAATACTATTTCAAAGGATGTACTTACTGTTGATATCAATAGTATTACTTCAGTGGACTATACGATAATCAGCACAGCATCATGTTTTTTTTTTGTTGTAACAAATTCAATCCACCACCACGTTTTAGGTTTTAGGATTTGTTAACAAATTAAGAGTTTCATTTTTTAAGAATCCCATATTTTTGGTAATATTAGATATATTTTGTTACTATTTTTAAGATTTTGAATAAAACAAAAATAAAAAATGAAAGATTTATATATTAATTAACGGCTGATTGAGAGGAGCCAATAGGATCGTTTTGTTTCGTGCACACTCTTTAAAGGAGTGTGCACAAAATTGGACTCGCTAAATTGGGGCCTATACCACTTAATTGGGGCCTATCAAAATTTCATTCCCACATCACTAAATTACTATAGGCACCCAAACTTCTAACAAATACTAATTTACCCCCACAGTAATTCCTAAAACTCTCTCATATAAATTCTAATCTTTCCATTTTCAGTAAATCCAAAAACTAAAAAACCTAAACCTAAAAAAAATTTCTATTTCCATCATAAACTTTCCAAATTCTCAAAACCCTAATCAAAAAAAATAAATTCATCTTCTTCTCAGACGATCTTCGATCCAACCAAGAAGAAGGTAAATCTCCATCAACCCATTCTATGATTCTTCTTATCTTATTGATTTACATGTTTAAATCTTCGTTTTTGACAAATCAAAACTCTGATTACACCCAGAAACGGTTTTTATTAACCTATCGAATAAACAGATTCTGGGTTTTGTTCTCGACCATGAAGAGCATGCACAATAATCGGTTTACATGATGATTAACATAGCCCGAATCCGAGGTAGAAATGAAATATGAAAATTCATCACCAGAATCGGTTTATATATGTAATATGTATAATCCGATTAATATAGTCTTTTCATCTTCATCTCCGCAATCGGGTTTTATACATGTACCACATAACCCGGTTGTTGTTGTCTCCCTAGAATCGGATTACTTATGTTTGTATATGTACCGATTTCTTACTTGATTTTTGTTTATCTTTTGTGTAGAATGGACTTCGGACACCTACCATTTTAAAATCGAGAGTTAACCTTGGAGGATATTATGAGGAAACCACAAAGAGTTCCAGTATGAGGAGAAACATTATTTCAGCCGGTAGGAATGCCCACCAAGAATTGGAAGGTATGTTTGAAGAAATGGTTGAATTTATGGCCATGGATGATGCAAAAGTTGCTGCTCTTGATGATGTCATGCTTGTTGGTGGTGCCGCAATGCTCCCGATCTTTAGTGCTTTGGTGGTGTTGTAGCTCGCTCCTATCTTTGGTCTTTGCTGCAAATGCTCCTGGTGCTCCTTAAATTTTCTAGTTGAACTTTTAAATACTAAAACTTAAAGTTTGTAAGACTTGTGGTTGTTTTAAGTCTTTTGGGATGGTTGATGTTTGTATTTTGGATGATATTTGTGTGGTTGATGTTTTTATTTTGGATGATCTTGTGTTGAACTTAACGTTAATGTTTAAATGTTTTTTTTCTAGCCTGACATGCCAACAATCGGTTTACTCGATATGGCCACATAAACCGATTGTGCAAGTCATTCTTCCTGGATGTTTTTAAGCCAAGCTAGAATCGGATCACATATGGAAATATATAACCCGATTTGTGTCGGTGAAAATTTAAAATTTAAACTGTCTTTAATCGGTTTACATTGGTCGCAAGAAAGACCGATTCCTTGTGCCATGTAAATACAATAGGGTTTTACAATCCTTCTAAAAGACCGATTATTTCAAATTATTTCACGTTTTTCAAAAAAAAATAGCCGTTTGGGACTTTCTCTATAAATAGAGACCTCACCCTTGCCCCAAAATTGATCATTTTATTCCCCCTCACTCCATATACTCCACAACTACTCATTTCATACATATACATACAAGAAATGGCATCATTCGACTCCGCGGAAGATTTGGCAATCACCAAAGCTTGGTATGCGGAAAACGACTTAGACGTCAATCCTCCGAAAGGGTGGATTCCACAACCTTTTGGGCTAGGGTACACAAAAATTTTTGCCAAGAGTTTGGGAATCCTAACGCAAGAAGTGTTCAACAAGTGCACGCTAGGCACCTAGTAATCGAAAATGCGATACTTGCTTTTTTAGATCTCCAACCTCGGATTTTTAACACTCGCCCCTTCACCTTGTCCATTGCACAATTTGTAAGTAATTTTGTGGTTTATTTTACGTAACCCATGTTGTTTTATCTTCCAATGAAACACCACTAACAAATATAAGTTTGTTTTTGTGTTTTTGTAGCACGAAGTCGTGAAAGCGCGCTACTTGGAGGAAAAGGGGGAAGCATTCGCATTCGATGCAAGCAATCACTTCTTGGAAGAAAGAATCCCGGAGGATAACCCGGACTACTTGGATGTTGTATCGTCTTCGTCGGAGGAAGATTGATGGCTTTAGAAGTTTTTGTATAGGTTTTGTGGGTAGACCTCCTCACGAGACTATAACTCGTCCACTAGGGTCGCCTAGGGGTTTAAAGGCTTGATGCATGTGCTAAATGCATCCTACAATAATGAAAAAAGATTTCTTATGAAAGTAAATAATCGGTTTATATATGTCACATAAAACCCCGATTATCCTAATCGGATTTTACATAAGCCAAAGTCAACCGATTTTGGAAGTCCTCTGATAATTCTGAAACACCAACTCAGAATCAGTTTATGAGTGAATGAACGTAAACCGATTCTGGGTACTTTTCACGAAAAAAAAAATCAAAAAATTTAACTTGTTTGATTTTTGATGAAATCTCTAACATTAGTTAATCTCACATCCAAAACAAAATTAACCCCTAATACGATTAATTAGTACTAATTAATCATGGGTAAAATAGGAAGTTAGGTAATTATTTTGATAAGGGGTGGTGTGTAGGTGATTTCTAATGACCTTTTTTGTCATCTAGCTATAGGCCCCAATTAAGTGGTATAGGCCCCAATTTAGCCTAGCATTTTTAGGGGCGGCCCCAAAAGAATTAGGGGCGACACTAAAAGACAAAAAAGATCACCCAAGCGTAAATCTAAGCTACCCCTTATCTTCGAATTTTCGAAATGGACGATATGCCCTTATATAATCGGTAGCAAACACAACAATCGGTAGTCAATATATACTAATTAGTCTCCAATTATTGTGTACATATTTCGGCTAATATGCCATTCTATAATCGGTAGCTAAAATAACTTATAAACTTACCGATTATAAGTAGCCCCAGATTCAAACTTGGCCAAATTCTATAGGTTTTGAGGGTACATAGCCCTACCATAACCATGTGGTTTGTGTTTTGGATGTAGCAATAATCGGAGGTCAAATTGGTTACAAAACCTCTCGATTATGGGTTGCCCCAAAATGAATTTTTGCTTAATTCCTTTTTTTTCCAAAATTTTGAAATCTCCCATAATCGGTAGATTATCTAACTTATAAACTACCGATTTTAAGTGGGCCCAGATTCAACCTTTGCCAAATTGCATAGGTTATGAGGGTACATAGCCAACCATAACCACTTGGTTCGTGTTTTGGATGTAGCCTTAATCGGAAGATAAATATATTACCCAAACTCCCGATTATAGGTTGCCCCAAAATGAGTTTTTTCTAAAATCCTTTTTTTCCAAATTTTGAATCTGCCATAATCGGTAGATTATCAAACTTATAACACTACCGATTATAAGTGGCCCCAGATTCACCAAAACTTGGATGTGGTCATAATCGGAAGACCAATATGTTACAAAACCTCCGATTATAGGTTGCCCCAAATTCAAATTTTGAAAGCTACCATAATCGGACACTTTATGAGTTAATTTAATTTCTGAATGTTATGTTGTTTGGATACAAAAAACAAAGTGTTCTTCACATTGTCATAATCGAAGGAAACATATAAAATAAACCTACTGAATAATATAATCGGAAGTTTAAGAAGTTCACCTCGTTACCGAATATGGTGTTGTTTGGTTACAGATCACAAAGGACTTTAGAGTGTCATAATCGGAGGCTAAGGAATCATGTTAGTTCCCGATTATGGTGTTGTTTGGATACAAAAAACAAAATTTTCTTCACATAAAATAATTGTAGGAATAATATAAACTAACCCTACCGATGATAATAATCGGAAGTTTAATAAGTTACATTAGTTCCCGAATATGGTGTGGTTTGGTGACAGAACAAAAATTATTTGTTCACAAAGCATAATCGGTAGGCAACGAAATTCATAATCTTCCGAATCTGATATTTTATTGCAAAATCCCCAGATTCGGTAGGTACATAATATAAATAGCTCCCGATTCTGACAATAAAATTGCAATATCCCCATAATCGGGAGCTATGTATATAAAGTAACCTTCCGATTGTTTGTATAAAATTCAACAGTTTCATATCTCTGCATGTGATTCGCTTGCGAGTCATCGTTAAATGCATAAAGATAGCAACAAAACCATTCATAATTCATAAAACGAACCATTCACAAACCATAAACATAAAGTACCAACTTATAATCCGACACAAACGACATAATCCGACATAAACAAAGTTATCCATAAAGTTAACAAAACACCGAGAGTTTAGTTTTTCCTATTTGCTTTGACTTTGCGAGCTTTACTACCTCTACGAATTGGACCAACATCATCATTGGTTTCATCAACTTGAGTGCTCGATGATGCCCGAGTTCTTTTGGTCACCTTGTTTGTAGGTTGCTTGCCTTTTTCCCCAAACTGATATGCATAATCTTCATTGTCAACGTTATCAATCAAATCTCGGTGCTTTTTTATCTTCTCAAGTGGCACAGGCTCTCCGGCGTTTATGCAATTAGTGCACCATTTGGACAAACGCTTGAACCTGCTCATCTGTTTTAAAACATAGCATACATCAAACGGTTATTACTCTATTTTGACCCATAATATTAAACTAAATTAACAAAACAATACGTATTAATCTACTCTATTTTGACCCATAATATTAAACTAAATTAACAAAACAATACCCTTTTTGTATCGTAATATCAATCTACCAAAACCCGCAGAGCTTTCTCTTTGAGGATACTCTTGTAAAATAAAGGGTAACTTAGAATCCACTATGTATTACGGATTTGGTTTAAGATCACGGATTACACGAAGATTAGAAACATTCCATATGGTACCAATCCATATAGTTGGGAAATGGCATTTTCAAAAGGAGGAATGAAACTTTGGTTGGCTGCCCTTCCTTGGTTGATCAAGTAATGCAAGCCCTTCTATCCCAATGGAATTTACAAAATAGGATGGTGTACCCTTTTCCAAACACGAGCGTGGCGAAACCACCGTGATAGAAATCCATGCAACTTTATCGGAGAGAAGAATTGAGAAGAAACCGAGAAATTGAGGATGACATTGAGAGGCACTACATTGAACAAACGCGACTAGCTCTCAGAAATGGAAAATCAAGAGATGGAAGATCCAAAGTGAAATTGCCATGGATTTGCTCCTTTGGTATACATCAAAACAGTAAAAGACAAAACCGTGTTGTCACATCACCCTTGAAGCATTGTACATCACATATCAACTCGTGGCTTATATGAGATGCCACACAATAACATCATTTAACCATTTACAAGCCACATTCCCCGGCGCATACATAAGTAATAATTCTTCACGACTGTGTATTGAAGATGTATTCGGGTTGAAGCAAAGGGTTGGCGAGAGCTTAAGGCAATTGACAATAAGATGGAGGACCATGTGTAGCGAAATGGCGGTGAACGGGTTGAGGAAAGATACCTCATTCTCTCATTTGTGAATGCTCTCTTCGCGACTAACTTGTTATACATTCAAATTTTTAGAATCAAAATACAATCACGATGGCGAATCATGCGAGAGTTACAGAAGAATATATCGCCTTAGAAGAAAGACGGAAATGAATTCTTATCCAAATAATTCGAACACAAGCTCGAATGCTGCTAATGCAAGCTTGTTACCTCAATTCATAAATACAAAGGCGAGCACTTCAAAGGACAAGAAGTAGGGAAGGCCGATGAGGACAATAAGATAGTAGCCATGGGAAGCCACGACCGGAGGAGTTCGAACGGAAAGGAACTACTACAACCGTAATAAAGAATAATAAGATTCAAAGGCTAGATCATGTGCAAGAAACTTACCGAAGGCAATATAACCATGGAGGGCAGAGAAGTCGCGAGAATAGTATGGGAACCAATTAAGATGCCTCCGAATGCTAGTGTGGAAAAGATCTGGGGAGGCTATACTTGTGATGGAAGATGTACCAAAGACCTTGAACGCGGAATGGAACCGCCGCCAAAGCATATGAGTTTTGCTCTTACCATCGCTTCCATGGACATCAAACAAACGACCGTAAACGTAAAGAGAATTATTCTCAGATGATTGATCAAGGGAAGTCAATCACTTTCTAAAGGGAGAAGAAAAAGGCCGACATTACCACCACCACCGTAAATGCACAAAATAATGCTGTCAATAAAGGAAAGGAAAACATTTGTGATAGAGGTCAAACAAAAGCTAAAAATTTGAATTGCAACTCTATTGTCCACTCTTATCGCACAATCGAAGATTTTCATGACAAAATAAGTGCGTTCAGAGAGTCTTTGCGAGAGATGCTAACGATAAAGAAATAATGAGTCCAGAACGACGCAGCTAGAAAAGTGGCAGCTTGAAGACTATTTCTTTCTCTCGCTGAAGTGCCAAAAGGAAGAGAAACACATGATAGCCCGTTGATTGTGAAACTAGAGATTAACCCGAAAACCGGGCTTGATGGGGAAGATGATGAAGCGTGAAGTTTGTCATCAACCGATCCAATCGACACCTAAGTTCGGTGAATATTCTCTTTTACCATACTTACAAGACGATGGGAGGAAAAGATGAGGATTTGATCCCCTCGACATACAAGATATATGGCTTTAATGGCACTTTCACATGAGAATACCTCTACAAGGATTATCAATCGATATTTTATTCTCGTGGTTGACGTGGAATCTCCATATAATGCGCTGATTGGGAGGCCATGGCTTCATGAAATCTTGGGAGTCGGTCAACCTATCATCAATGTATAAAATTTCCACATCCAAATGGCATTGGTATTATACAGAGATTGGAAGGAGTCGCAACAATGTCATGAGGTCGATGTAGAAAGCTCAAAGAAAGAAATGCCAAAAGAAAAGGTTGGAAGCAACATGTGAGAGATGAGCAGAAAGGAAAAATTGATGGTGGATGCTATAGAAGTAAGGATCGAACATACCTCGCGAGGTGAATGCCTAGAGACAAAGGAATGTTATGATAACAAAGAAGCGAAGGATATGAGGAACAAAAGGCATAAGAAGTGAATAATCAACAAAAGCAGGAGGAAAAGTAGCAGTTGAAGTAATGATGTGCGAGAATCTCTGCATCAAGGATAAATGAGAATTCTTAAGAAAGAGATAAAGACATAACAAATGAAATGGAATTTTGCGAATACTTCGGTTAACAAATAATGAAACATGAATGATTGAATGATTTAACAAAGATGAATGAGTAAATGAATGGGACGAACCTTTATGGCACCTGCACCCTAGTTCGCTAATAACATTTCGTAAGAGGCAAAATGTAAGACCTAAAGTGCGTCATATAAGGGGGTATCTCTCAACATGGCTCGGGGAAAGGTTACACCGCCTCGAAGCCCGAGTCATGAAAATTTGGGGCCCATGAAAGCCTATCCTAAGAGGTACCTTGGATTCCCAACTATATATATAAGGTTATACCCTTGATTCTCAAGGCGCCGAGGTACACCTGCTGAGCCCCCCGCCATTCTTGGCAAGTCTTGGCATATGTTGCACTCGCCCGAAGAAAACTCCACTTGGGTGCAGCCTCAACCATAAACCCTATAGGTATAAGGGATAAGAGGGTCACGAAACAACCGGTTGTTGTTAAGACCTGGATGGGAGGAGCTAGTCTTGTATGGCCGATGTTTCGCCTCCTTGAAGGGGCAACCGGGAGATGATAAGGGAGACGCTCTCCATTAGGGGGTCAAAAAGAGACGCAAATGTCATGAGGCTATGTTTTCGCAAGAGAATTTAGGCTTGTCATATTTGTGCAATTATCCTGCAGAGGCAATAATACTAACGCGAAGGTAAGGCGAGATCAATGGGTCTTTACACGAAAGTGTCCTACTCGCCTCGATTCTCCCGCAATGTCATGGGGCTTTATGTTCGCAAGGATATCTAGGCCTGTCATATTGTCGCAACTAAAACATCCCGGCAGAGGCAAAATACTTGGAAAATGATAAGACAAGATCAATGGGTCTTTACATGCAAGTGTAAAGACGTCCCGCGATTTTGTCGCGATGAAAGGTGGCATTGTAGGTCAAAGACCACACAAAAATAAGGCAAGGTCAATGGGCCATTGCATGAAAGTGTAAGCGGCTTGCGACCTTGTCGCAACAAGAAGAGATAAAATAAAGACTACCTAATGATAAGGCGAGATAATAAGGAAATCCCGCGACCACCTCGCCGCAACGATATATTTCAATAACAACAAAATAATTATCCAACAACTAAAATCTTCCATCCAAGATAAATAACGAGAGGCAAGTATGGGAATGGAAAAGATGAAATATTGTTATTCATCTTCTCGATGAAAGAGTTATACTACTAAAAAAAAAAGGGAGTGAAGATCGAAATGTACAGACATTACAAGCAAATAAAGAAAACAAAAAGAATTATCTCTTTGGTGATTCTTCTCCTTCATCCGATTCTTCACCGATTATTCTCATCGCTGCAATTTTCTTCTTCGCCACCTACACTATCGAAACGTCCGAGACGGGCGATTTCTCAGAACCTTTTCAAGAAGCCGTGGATATGAATGCAAGAGGATATTGTGGTCCTTACAAACATACTCCATGGCTCCATTACGAAACGAACAATCATTATTAAAGTTCTCCACCGTCGTTAGAAATTGTTTCTTCAACTTGGAATATTTATTCTCAAGGGAGAGATTCTTTGGAAATGTTCTTTTCGGGTTTCGAAAATTCTCACTGGAAAATTCCCCGGCGAGTTGTTCTTTTTCGATTCAAGCTCTCTAATTCTAACCTCGAAGCCTCTTCGCATTCTCGCAAATAAGAAACAACAAGTTAACAATTTACAAGCAATAATACGTATAAGCACGGTCCAAAATAAAAACTCAAAGAAATATAAAAAGAAAGTTGCGGGCCAATGATCGTAAAACAGCACTTTTAAAAGGATGATGAAGGTTCTTGATCGGGAATGGTTGATAGAGTAAAACCCTTTTTCGAGCAACTCATCAAAAGAAGCTTTGTATGCACGACTAATGGAAGCCATTATCGGTATGGGAATGGATGGGATGTTAAAGGTTAGACCAACCCGCGATATGTCCATCCCTATATAAAGGGCTAAATGAGTCATATTAGGAGAGAGAAAGTTCAAAGAGCGCTTTAATTTCTAAGTGTAATTCTATTGTATTGTGTAAACATTTCATGAAATCAATTAATAAATATTCTTGATCACACATCTTTCAATGGATTAGTCAAGCAAAACTGAGTAAGGGGTGTAGTGTGGGATTTCCTGCAACTACACTTTTAAACCACCGTGATAGAACCTTTATCAGACTCGCAGTTCTCCAGATCCAAAGTGAAATTGCCATGGATTTGCTCCTTTGGTATACCAAAACCGTGTTGTCACATCACCCTTGAAGCATTGTACATCACATATCCTGTATGGATCAAAGCATACGTCTTGGGCTTTTAGTGAGTCCAAAATCTCCCTCAAACGAATCAGCTGCTGCTCCTTCGTCCTAGAATGGTTGTCATCGAAGATGTACTTTGTTCCTCTAGGGTCACCTTTCGCCCACGTCGGGTTTTCAATGGCCAATCCCAAGATAGGGAAGTGGTCGTAGATCCATGTCTATATTGTCATTTTTGCAAGTATTAGGAAATTGATTCTTCAATGGTGGAAAAATAAAAAAATAACCAAGTATGTAGAGTTAATAAACAATACATGTAGTAGACTCACGTTCCCGGCCACTTGGCTAATTCCAAGCCTCGACGCCTTTCTCAACTCTTCCATCAACCACGCATGGCATGTCGTGCCCCAAGAGTACTCATGCACTTTATCGAGAGGATACAAAAGTTGTAAAAGGTTGGCGTCGACCTGATTGCCACTGGTATTGGGGAAAATGACACATCCCAATACACATAGGAGATATGCGGTGGCCGCGTGGTTGACTTGCTCATCAGTTAAAGTTCCTTTCTCTTCTTTTTCCTTGGTGCCCTTGAACATATCCATCGAGTGCCCATGTTGAACCTGCCTAGTTCTATACTTCATGCATCTTTTGAACTCAGTTGTTGATGTTTCTTCATCCCAACCCAAACACTTTTTAGTTAGAGCATAAAGTTTGGTCCATTCCAACTGCTTTGTGAACTCAGCCCTAACACCTTTGCCATGGACAGGGAGTCTAACAATCTTCACAACATCATCTGGGGTAATCGTCATCTCCCCAAACGGCATATGGAAGGTGTCGGTCTCAGGATAAAGTCTCTCCACAAACGCCGATATAGCCACCCGGTCATGTTCCAACATAGAGTTCTCCGCAAAGATCGCCAACCTGAATTTGCAATAATTCTCTTGAACCTTTCACATTCATCCTTCAATGGCCAATCCAGCATTTTAGTTGGTGCGGCGGTCGGTTTGAGTATACGAACCGCATCGGAATGATACTATTAAACACATGACAAGTTAAAATTTTTTTAGAATAACCTAAAACTATAACCCTTAAAACTATTACGAAGAAAAAGATAATAGGTAAATAAAATGGAAACGATTATTACCTCGGTTTCATATATTTCTTTGGCCCATGACTCTTTGTATCCAAATAACAATTGTCCTCCATCCTCCTAAGCAGCCCAAGGATTACACCTTCGGAATATCCCGCACCTTCGCCTTTGTGGGACAAGGTGTTTCGCTTTCTTTCGAGGAGGATTTTTCTTTTCGGCTTCTCCTTCTTCTTGCGCACCACTACCTTGTCCTACTTCTGGTACTCTATCTTCGGGTGCTTCTAGTTGAATTTCTGGTTGTGATTGTGGAGCACTTGGTTGAACACCTTCTTGAACTGGTTGTGATTGAGAGGCACTTGGTTGAACACCTTCTTGAACTGGTTGTGATTGAGAGGAACTTGGTTGAACACCTTCTTGAACCGGTTCTGATTGAGGGGCACTTGGTTGAACACCTTCTTGACTTGCTTGTTGAGTTCCATCTTGAGCACTTGAAGCGGCTTTAGCAGTCATAGCTCTCCTTGCACTAGCTGTCAGGTTCTGACGCCTTTCCTTCCTTGCACTAGCTGAGACAATTGCATCTTCGATTTTTTTACCTCGCCTATCCCTAAACAACAAAAGAAAGTACAACAGGTTAGTAAACTATATAATCGGAAGTTAATGTAAAACCAACGCTCCATCGTAAATAATCGGAAGTTAAACTATATAACCAATTGCCTCCGAGTACGCTCAATCGTAAATATCAGTTCACCTAAAGCTACCGAATACGTATAATCGGAAACAAAAGAAAATTTTTGGTGTTCGAATATGTTTATCTACACACAATAATCGGAAGCTAAATTTCAACATAACCCTCCGAATACCAATAATCGAAAGTCATAAAAAGTCCACCCTTCCGAATGCATCACAATCGGAAGCCTCACAAAACTAATTTCTACCGAATATGCATCACTTTGTGTCCATAAATTACTCAAGTGGTTCAGCCTAAACAATCGGAAGGAAATTACAAAAGATATCACCCGATTATTGCGTCTCTAATACTTGTTCTTCCCTAGTATATTCGGAAGGCAAAAACACAATTAACTTCCGATTATGATCGATTTAGGCCTCAGTAATGAAAACGTTCTACAATCGGTAGGCAACCTAAATATTTACCACCCGAATATGACAAATGTTCTTGTGAAATGAAGAATTCGACCACAATCGGAAGTTTAAAACAATAACTAACCTACCGAATCTGGGTAATAACCGAAAACCCTAAAAAAAAAAACATGGATTCGTCGAATTGAAGCAATATAAACCAAATTAATGGTAGAAACTTACCTAATCGGCGCCATTTCAAGTTGCCTGAGAGTTTCGCTATCAGTATCGCCTACATCAGGGACTTCATCTTCTTCGTGTTCTTCGGGTTCGTGAGTTAAAACCTCTTTATTACGGGCATGCAATCCAATATTCGGATCCTCACCGCGCACTACCTTTTTGGTTCGAGCTTTCTTACGTTCCTTTTCTTTCATCTTTATAGAGAATAATCGACGATGATTCGATTCGACGATTAACGATGTATAGCGCGGAGTTGAACGAGGGGGAAAGTTTTCCTCTCTGCAATCGGAGGAGGAGAAGAGGAGTTGAAATTGAAAAGAAATGAAATGAATTTAGGTTGACATTGGTTTTATCTGTCAAACGGTTATTAATCAGTAGGTAATACCATCTCATTAGCTACCGATTGTTGAGTAGCCCAAAATCGGTAGAGGGGGTTACTTATAACCTACCGATTATTGGAAGCCCCAAACTGAACCTTTGCCAAATTCCATAGTTTCGAAGGTACAGAGCCGACCATAACCATTTGGTTCGTCTTTTGGATGTATCCATAATCGGAAAATAAATAGATTACCCAACCTCCCGATTATAGGTTGCCCCAAAATGAGTTTTTTTCTATAATCCTTCATTGCAGGGAAATTTGAAATCTACCATAATCGGTAGGAATTGTTACTTTTACCATCCCGATTATGGGAAGCCCTAAATCGTTAGCTTAGACATTTTTTTATTCGTCCGATTATATAGCAGCCCCAAATTTCACCATTGCAAAATTCTAAAGATTTCTTATTTCTATACTTTAACAATCGGTAGTCTCGTGAGGTTCTTTTTCCTACCGATTGTTATAGAAGCTTTATACGAAGTTTGGCACAAAATCGATATTAATCGGTAGTATAATATCGTTACTAAACTTCCGATTTCTTTATAATAATCGGGCACAAAATAGCTTCCGATTATGTAAGGGCATTAACGTATTCTCCGCGTTTTTGGACATCCCTTAACGGTGTATATGGGTTGGGAATAAAAAAGTCGAGTCGCCCTAATTCTTTTGGGGTCGCCCCTAAAAATGCCAGGCAATTTAGCCAGTTTTTTTTTTTTTTTAATAGGCCATCAGAGGCATTTATTAAAAACTAGTATCTAACCCGTGCTACGCACCGGGGCTGATGGGATCAGCCAATTTAGCGTGGCGGGGCTTCGCCCCGCACCCGTAGACAAATCCATTAATATTTTTTCTTGAAAAAATTATGATTAGTTTTATTTTTAAAGAGATAGGAAACTTTGATACTCTTTATGTGTCTTATTATTCAATATTTTAAATTTAATATTAAAAATTCATGTTAATGTATTAATTGTATGGACAGATATTACTAATTGAAAAGAAAACATAGTATTAAAAAATTCATGTTAAATTAATTTATATATTTGGTCATGAGAGAGGGCCAAGATACTTTAATTTATTACTCTTTAGCAAACATAGTCACTTTTGTCGTATATAATATTAATTTGCATTGATAAATATTTTATTCGATATTTGTATGATTAACACACTATGTGATCTCGTGGGGGAATTAGGGTGGAAAAACTTTGTGTACATGTAATAAATTAGTTGGCTATATTTACTGGGGACACTGAGATCAGCTGATTTAGCGTGGCGGGGCTTAGGCCTGTACCCTTGGTCAAATGCATTAGATTATTTTTGAACAATCTTCGATTAGTTTGAACTCTTAAAGGGAATGGGAACTCTGATACACTTTAGGTATCTAACGATTTGAAGATTTAAATTTGGTATTATAAACCTAAATTCATGTATTATGAAATAATTAAAAAGAAGTTGACTCCATAAATTTTGGATTTAAAATAATTAAATTTTATGTGCCTATATTTATTTGCAATCATACATAATTACACCTTTTTTTTGTGTCCAAACTTTTTTTTATTAACAAATTTAAACGATCCAATGATTTCATTTGTAAGTTTTGGAAGATATGTAGATCACATGCAGATTTGTAAAAACAATTTTCAAAAGAAAATAATAAAAAATGTGAAATGCAAGAAGCATGCATGCAGTGTTACTGGAGAGATAGCTTTATTTATGGCGTTATTTAGAAATTGATTAATGTTACAGTACCATGTTGAATCCGGTTCGTGTAGCAGCTCGTCAGCATTACATATCTGTTGGTGGTGTTTGAACTATTACTTAATCTTAGTTCCATGATACACCTTAATATGCCTTATCCAAGATCGGCACTGGTCCCGAAGATAGAAAGCCATGATAGCACTGTTAGTTATAAGATTCACATCAATTTAGTTTAAATTTTCCACGATTGATATTTGGTTTTAAAAAATTTAAACAAAATATTGTCGGAGAATAGTAATATATTTTAAAAGCGGTGTGTCTAAAAATAAATACCCTTGATATCTATAATCTCTATTGATAAGTAAACATTCCATTTTCTTCTTCATCTATCTCGATCAACGGTGCCATGTCAGGATCCCTCTATATAATCTCGTCCATTTCATCATCATGGACGTCCATTTCATCATCATGGACGTCTATTCCGATCAATGTTGGCCTTCCATTGTCGTTTTCTATAGTGTCATACTTTCTTTTTTTTACCAGGTCTTTTTAGTAGGTGTCTCGAATTGTTCTTTGTTAGGAGTTGAACCTTCCCTTTCGTTTTTGTTTAATAAATACGCTTTCTCCAAGGCATTATCATAATCAAATATGTCATGTGCTTTTTGACCGAAATATACGAAGTTTCTTTCTTCAAGTATGAATCTCTCCCTACTGTAGTTAGTGTTTCTTCTACGCAGACTGTCCAGTTTTTCTGCAAAATAATTCTACAAAACAAACTATTCTTTAATAGGTTGCATTTTGTTTATTTTTTCTCCAAAAATTTTGCTTATTAAAAACATTATGCTTACCTGTACATCTACAGTTGGCAATGCTATCATTACTATAATATTCTTATCTATAACCACTTCAGCCGCCTTTCCCATTGTTGTGATTAGGATGATGTTGTTGTCGTCGCGTACTATAGATTGGAGAATGTAACTGTCACAAATCATGACTTAGTTTAGTAACATTTTTTCTATAACATGTAATTAAAAATAAATGGATATTCATAACTTAACATTTTTACTTGGTGCATTTACTGTGACCGCATATCTATTGCACCATGGCTAGCCTTTCACACACCATGCCTTTCTTTGCATACTAAACATGCCATCTAGTGTCATAGAGATCATGTCTCGATTCCAATAGTTGTTCCTTCATTGGTAAATGTTGCGCGTGCCCTGCACTGCATTTGATTCTTTTATGAAAAAAAATGTAGTTAAATGTAATTTAAATTGAATTAATTTTCATATCTTACCATAAACCTTCATTGTTATATAACATTTTTAGTGTTTCGTCTAGTGTTATACGATTTTCAAACATCAATTATTTTTTTGTTTGGTTTGGGATTCCTGAAACTTTTAGTTTTTCTTCTGGTATATATTTCCTGTGGCCAACACGTTCGTGCTAAAATCATCAACGATTTATCAAATACTAAGTTGATCAATTTGATCAATTCAAATGTGTTTCTCATAACGTACATTCCCGTGTAAATCTCCAAATCTGATATATCGAGATTTATGTATATTCTTGTAGCGTTACTGGACTGTAAAAATATCTCCCAAGTGATCATTCAATTTTCAATGTTAAGCCCAATTTAAAAATTCAATTTATGCTCAAGATTGTGGTACTTTCGTATGACTTTCAATATATGTTAAAATATGTTGTTAACCTCAATTTAATTTGACTTTTACACATACCTTGAAATTACTCAACGGTTGTTGAAGTTTCTATTCTTATTCAATTAACCCCATTGTTTTCCAAAGATGGAATCACTTAGTTGGGTGGTCATGTTATCCCATATAGTTACCTTTATAGAAATTCCATTGTGGCTTTGTTTTAGAACATCACGTGCGGGTGCATCGGTTTCGATTTTTCTACATATGTCTGAATTTTTGAAAGACCCCTTACTGTAAACAATAATTACTAAGTCTAGATATTCTTATATATTGTATATAAATAAATATTCTTAATGTATTTTTTGATATATGCTTGTGAAAAGATCTGATGGGTACTATTATTATGCCGCACATAGACTCCGCCACCAAATATCCACCTCGACCACACTCACCAAAAACACACACACCACCACACATGCTATATTACCAGCTACCACCACCAAAGAATCACGCCACAACACCACCAAACATGCAAAGGCACACTCACAACCACCACACATATTCAGAATAAAAGTTCCAAATTTCGAAACCTTATGTACTTTAAAAAATGTTCAAACATCTCACTTATTTACAATATAAAGTAAAAATCATACCAAGCTATAATTTATGGGCATTAAAAATATAAATCTTAGACTGACCCATATCGAATCAACCACCAATTACATGTCTTATCTCGCAGTACCAGAATGATGGTCAACTAAACAACCACCCGTACCCTTTCAACAGAGTCTGTCGTTCGATCCAAATAATAACAAACTGAACAATTACCTTCTGATATCAAATAATGGAGTTTTTCGTTGATCATAGGATACGAATAATAATAGAGGTATGTTCGTAATCCCTTCCACGCTGCACTCCATCGAATTTCCCATCTATAAAAACACGAAGGAATTTAATACGTGTGCAATGTGGTAAAATTCACTGCCCGTGGTTACTAACCCATTGTTCTTTGACCAGCAAGAACAATCATCAATCTTTTTCAACATCAAATATCATTTCATCAATCTAAACGCCAATACTCCGTAGAAGCTAATTGAATGGTAGTCCTAATGCAATAGCGTTACTATCAACGACTTGAGGAATACTTTATACATTGTAATGAGTTTTACTCCAGTGTAATGTCGAAGAATTAAAGATTGTCTACACATACTGGTCACTGGCCTAGTTTCCACTTTTAAGGCTATTTAGAGAAGCTTATTTATATCGAAAAATAAAAGATAGTAAGAAGTAGGCCTTAAGATAAATCTAGGGACTCCCGCCTGAATACTATTTTTTCAAACCGAGTCCCACATACGATTCTATTCAATAAAGCACAATAGAGTAAGATATCATCGATACAACAGACCATCATAATTAATGTAACTGTGCACTAACTTAAGTTCAAAAATAGATCTTTTTTCAGAAATAGATCTTTGAATTATGGACCAACTTACCCATTTTTGCACTGCAGACATTTTTGTCAGTTAAGTATACAGAGACTGAAAATAAGAAAAGATTATAATACGACATCATGAATCAATTCCATTAGCATCTTTGAGTCCTTATCGCCCAGCTGCAATAACTTGCTTTCCTTTCTTCTTAAAACAACGGACACCATCAGTAAAATCCAATAACCACAACTAATCCGAAACAACTCCAAGCTATCCAAGGATCAACGACACGTAATCATTAATTGCGTTCATTAATTCGGCCCACAAACGTTATCTTAACTGCATCTCCCCTGTTACCAAAAATACCATCACCAAACATAATAATTTACAATCTGGTAAAAACCAAAACATGAAAATTCACGATGTATTGTACCTCCCATTTTCGATCACAATTTGTCGCATCACGACTTCACTATTGCCAACCATCTTTTCACAATGTTGGAGTCGGACTTAAACTTTCCGATGACAAATGACAAAAAAATACACAATTTATGTTATCGTATAAATGTTCTTTTTGCTCGCTACGTATATAATGTACCATCATAAAAAAAAAAAATATTTATGCACCAGCCACATACCTATAAAATAGGTAGTATCATTTTTCCCGCTAGCAACATCACCTAAGCCAGGAATTCAAAGACTTCTCTGGGAAATGTCACTGGGTCATCGCTAAGCTTTTCTATCTTTAAAAACCTGTCTAGCCACATAACATACCCAAAGGAAACTATCCTATAACCGGTAGTTGTCTTGTCAACACCAAATCTTTGAATATAATATACACATCTTTCCTTAATCTTTTCCTGGATCAACTGTACATGATCCTTCCTCACCCTACCTGCATCTGAGTTTCCGGTATTATATATAATTAAATTCAAATCTCAGGAAATCTTCTCATGAATTTTCTCTCTTTTATTTCCAATTGAAATTTAAAATTGGTTCTTTACAATCCAGCAAAAAATTAAAAAAAAAAAAAAAAAAAAAATTGTAAATAAAGAGATGATCATATACATTTTTTTTTGCTGTGAATGATGCAGGATTTCTCAATGTTGGAGGTTACAGCAGGACAATAATATAAAGAACAGAGTTGCTTGGTTTATAAGTTATAGACAGCCAATATACAGCCAATATCAATACACACATGCTGGTCAATAAGATGAAGCTTAATACTCCATACTTTCCTAGTCCTCTTATTCTCAAATTTTCACATCTCAATGCCTTCACAGTCTTCTGAGCCGTCTTCTTTGGCATGAGATTGAGGAATGGTGTGTAAACTGCCCCCTGCAGATATGTTAACTAAAAACGATCAATCAACAATCTAAACACAGGTCAAAGAGAAACTTAACACAGATGCATATCCACAAACACGTCAAAGAGAAATCTATACGCCGATACAATTGGTAAAAACACAAATGTGTACTTCTAAGCTCCAAAATTCGATACCAATGATTAAAAAAAACAATCAGCTCTTCATTGTTGGGTATACAAACCTTGAACACGGTTATCCATTGTTCCCTGATTCCTCTCTACAAACCATCGAAAGCGTGAGTTTATTAGATGATTTTGGTATCAACAACGCTACACGGTCAAAATCTTTTGAAAGTAACGAAATGATTGTAAAGGAAAATTATAAAAGAGGCACCAAATTGTAACGCTCGTAATGCTTAAATCCGGTATGCCATACTTTCGATACTAATGATATTTTTTTATTTATAATTCGTTTTAATTATGTTGCATTAACTTGACCGTATTATCGTGTTGTGTTCGTAGTTAAGGTCCGTTGTTTTCGTAGTTAAGGTCCAAAATGCTATGAATTTATCTCCCGATAAACTCACAAATACAATCACAATCGCCACTTGAAGATGTTTATATGCACCAATTGTATAATAAATAAATACAATACGTTTTAATTTTGATTGATGTTACATTGCGTCTTGTTTGCTAGATTTTCATTCTCACGTCTGATGATTCTGATCCCTATATGCCACAACGTATTGTCATGCGCGGAACCATAATAAAGAAATACCAAACATAAGAAAGAATATTTTAATTTGGATTGATGTTACATTGCGGCTTGGTTGCAATCATTATCAGAAGACCAAAGAAAAATTGATGCGCGATACGTTTTTTTTTCCATAGGTCGTAATGTTGATGTTACCAACTCGTGGAATTTATTGCAGCTAATTGTACTATGAAAGTTGTAGAAAACGTTATTGGAGCCAATTTCGTTCATTGGTTACCTCCTAATGATGGTTATGTTAAGTTGAATGTCGATGGAGCTTCGAATGATGCAGGACATGCAGGTATTTGAGGCATTTTACGCGAGGATGATGGACATTTTATGGCTGCTTTTGCGAAGTACATTCACCGTAACTCCAACAATGTTGCCAGAAACATTGTAGTCGGGAAGCTACTTGTTGAAAGCGATTCGTAATATGCACTTAACTTGTGTCAAAGAAACTTGTACCGGTACTTGCACCGCCAAGGGATGTTGCGAGATATTTTCCATTTGTCTCGATGTTTTGATCGGGTTTCCTTTCAACATCACTATAGGGAGGGTAACTTTGTTTCTTGATTTTTTGTCTAAAAAGGCAGCTACCGAATGTATATCATGTATATGGGTTGATAACCCACATGTTTTTTTGTGGTCTATTTTGGCAAGTGATGTACAGGGAAGAGCCTTCCTAGATATGTAAGGCTCATCTAGTATTCTCGTTATATAAGTCATCTTACCAAAAAAAAAAAAAAAAAATAAAATTCTGAGTGAGAAAGAATTTTGAACACTTGAGTAATTTTCTAAGGATAAAAACATGATCCAAATTCATTAAAATCCAAATCTAATTGAAACACTCCAATAAAAATTAAAAACTGAACTGAAATAGTTCCAATAGTACAGTTCTTGGTTTTAAAGGACCTTTGCATATTTATGTCGCTCGTCTTAGTTCATTATAATGTCCATTTCCATGGATGTTTGCTTTTGGTGTTCAAGATCCACCCAAAAAGTTGTCCAGGGCAGAAAATGCCGCTGTCTACAGTTCTCTGGTAGGACTGTGGTGTCCCATATCCATATCTTGATCCTTATTCGTCATTATCACCTTCGATTAATGGCGGCATTTTGTCATCAGTATCTGACCAACGGTGGCATTAGTTTCCTCGCCCTCGTCTTTGTTTTCATTTACGTTGGCAAACGGTAGCATTTCGTCATCTCTCTTCTGATCCTCTCCCAAATTCCTGTCAGCAAGTGTCTTTCTAGCATCATGTGTATTTTTTGTTTCTGCACTGGAAAAAATTAAGAGTAGAAAGTAATGAATTAATGGAAACCAAAAATGAGAGTTATGTGCAAAGAAATGTTAAAGAGGTGTTCTCCAATAGATGCCTGACATCACGTAACGTATGCAAGATTTTACCATATATTTCTGAACGAAGTATCACAGTAGAGCACTCCAAAATTCTCATTAGTTGCTGCAAGCTCTTCCTTAACTGGTACATACACCTCAGTCCCATGAGTCATACCCAAAACCGTACGCGTGCGAGATATCCAAGAAAATTTCTTGGACGCCTACCCTCTCATATGACTTGTGGCTATGGCTTTGGAAGTCTGTAATACTCAATATACGATACTATATATGCAACAATGAGGCAAGATGAGATAAAGTCGCCAGTGATCTATGCCATCTTCATAAAATCACATTTTGGACGTGACCTTCCAACTTATTTGTCTTGCCATAGATGGTCGAGACACCAATTTTCTTGCCACTTAAGTCATGAGGCAAATTATCACAATGAGCAGGACAACCCCAAAGTTCACCATCACCAAGCATGTTTGCATCATCGGTTGCATCATCGGTTGCATCATCGGCAGAAACTTCAAGCTAGCTAGTATGTAGGGCAGGCACGCAAAATTAATTACATTCACAAAATTTATGGAATACCGGGTTGAAGTTGATATTGGGTCGTTGCATTTTTCGCAAATTGAATTCCCATATATGAATTGTACTTTCCATCTTAAGGCAAAAGAATGGGGCATTAGATATGGAGGTGCACAGAATACTTGAACACAAATATATGTTGTGGAGAATTCTTTGATAAAGAACATAAAAAACAACACATTTATAATTGGCATTGCATCGTAGTGATGACGACGACCCCCTAGCTAGTCCGATTACATTGTGATGAGATAGGGTGATGCCTCAAAGACACCGTAGCAAGCCATAAACATTAAAATTTTGTTTAGCTATATATAATCAACCTTTCCGAGCTTCTAAATAGAACATCTTTCACAGATATATTAAAAAAAAAATCAAGAAATTCCATAAAGACCGGACGAAACTCTGGCAACAATAAACGAAATAATGCAACCTAAACAAAGCTCAAATAACCCGTTGACAAATAACTCCAGAAATAAAGCTTAACTCCAGAAATATAGCCTAAACATTGAAATAGAACCCTAACTCGTGGATTTGTAAAGAGTTTCGTGGAGATTTACTTTACTTTGAGTAATACATCTACCTACACAACAAATCATGCCGACATAAATAAATGTACTAAAAAGTGTTGAAAGACATAAAAGTGAACTATCAAAGCAAACATTCGCATCAAAATATTTTCCAAGGAACCTGGGATCATAAGTGGAAATTGAAATCAAACATTTCCCGCATCCAAATCTCAAAGATGGAATATATCGAGCAACACACGGCACATATCTCGGACGATATAAAAGGGATCAAGATGAAATTAAATGGGTAAAACCAATAGAAGTGTACCGAATTAATAATAATTAAATTAGTATATAAATTGTCGTGAAGTTAAGCTTACCAGCTTCATCACTTTCCTACTATGGTTAAAGTCGCCTGGGATAATATGCAATCCAACAGAAAACACAAAAATAAGTATACCGCATAAAGATTACTGCACATTAAAAGAAAAAAAAAAAGAAATAACATGAATGGGATTAAGTTTATCAAAAGTAACTTCCACTTACCCCAATCCGACCTTAAATTAGCAAACACTAAAAAAAATTTGCCCGCTTTCTAACGTTGGCATAAGTAGTTAATCACTGCGATGTTTAAGATACGCATGCGAATGTGCCTTAACAGTCCACATTTTGGGTTGTCATAAATTCATAATCCCAAATCCTATTGGTAGATTTGCACTAATCCATCCATATATCCTGGTATCTCTGTTCTCAACTAATTAGTGGTACTTTTCATCTACTTGTACCACAGAATCAAACATGAGCTCCGAAGCAGTGTCATGTTGTATCCTCTTATCTACAAAAAGTTAGCAGAGGGGATCTTTCCATTGAACAATGGCTATTGAGGCAATATCTCAACAAATTTTACAATAAACAAAAACCTGTGCATGCCTTGGAGATGGGGGTTTCTTTTTCAATTTTGCCTTGTAACAAAGAATATTGATGTGTTGGTAGAAATGGCTTGCAAGTTATCGTTGTACAATGTTCGATAGAATGCCAAACACGCAATAAACTAAAAACTTACAAAAAATTGCTACACAAAAATAAAATCAATAAATAGAAACAACAATCGGTAAAAAGGCGCCAAGTTAAGTGCACAACAGATACCTCAACCAAAGCCCATTGCACTATTGAATTTTCATTTTTTTGTTGTCCTGTCAAAAACGAAAAGACTATCCTCATCCACATTCGGATCAAACTATAATTTGTAATTTAAAAGCACAAACCAAACCAAGATTTAAAACTCGAAAATACGAACAAAAGGGTCAAACGCTATTAAACATGAACTCATTTCAAAGTGAACCTCGTAGTTTGGTTCCTAAATACCACAAAACATTTAGAAACACTCTAAAATCTGTCTTGTGAAATTAATATCTTACCTAACAAAATAAAAAACGCACAACTTTCTGAATCTTGTTCATATTGAGGATATGGCGACGTTCAGAGCTGCAATGGAGTACCATATTAGATAAACTTGACTAATTAAACTCCCAATAATTCAGGTTATCCTGAAAAGAGATAATAAAAAGCACATCTCTGCAAACATATATTATAAAAAAGAGATAATGAAGAGCTACTCTCGCCAATTTTACATTGAATTAGTTGTACAAAAACCAACGGCACCTTGAAGCATTTATTACCTTGTTATAGATTGAAGCTGGGATACGAATGATTTTCCATATTAATTTGTTCTTCCCAACATTACATAAACCTAAATACCAACGAAATAAATATAAATTGATCGAAAGGAAGCAGGCACAAGGAATTAATTTGTTCTTCCCAAATACATAAACCTAAATACCAACGAAATAAAAACAAATTGATCGAAAGGAAGCAGGCACCTATATTCCCCTTCAACTCTGAAGAACATATACATGCTTGCCGAAGAACCTATGTCACGAAATAAATCCAAAACTTTCATAATTAGCTATATACTTGTGTAAAAATTTAAGCAAACTCCTAAATATTTTTGTCGCTTATATTTGGCATAAAATCTTAAAATGGAAATCGTCATCAATCCGTATTTAATTCGAATGGTAAGTATCTACGCATCTTGGGAATCTTAGATTTGTTTTGTTTGTTTCTTTAATTAGATTTAATATGAATGGTAAGCTCGTACATTGATATCACAACTTGGATTTGGACGTAAACATAGCATTAACTTCCAGTTATAGAATCACCCGATCTTCGATTACACGAAAATTCCACCCTGCTCCACCCTGCTCCGTTAATTGCCGATAAAAAAAAATCTATAAAATACCGAGTTACATATTATTGTCGCCTAATTTGGCATAAGAAAAACCCTTTTTATATAACTCCATATTTTGATAACTACGAAATTTCCTAGAAATATTTGTTGAATGAACATTTTTTTTCCCTAAATTTGACATAAGTTGTCGTTAAGTAATGTTGTATAGAAGCTTCAAGATTTGTTTCCGAAAATACACTAACTATTCTTAGCCTTAATATAAATATAGATGGAAAAACATGCGCTAAAAATTCTATAAGTATTTTTTTTTGTTAGCAAAAACATTTCGCAAGATTTATAAATCCAAAATTTCCGAAAATAATTAGATACTTATATACATATTTAAGATAATTTCTAAAGATAGTTTGTTTGAAAATACTACTCCTTAAAACCGAATTATAATATGAAACCATATTTAATAGGAACTTTAAGTATTTACTGATAACTTGCTTAGAGTCTTAGATTTGCTTCTTAAATTAACGTTGACATGAATGGTAAAGCACCTATGTGATTTGGCGCAGCTTGTCTAAACTCCGCAAAAATATCGAAAAAATATTTTCCATTTAAAATTGTTTTAATCATTCGATCGGGATCGTTAGATCGAACCGATTCTATAAGTAATTAACGGCCACGAAATGTAAGGGGCTAACTTGTTTTTCGGTCAATCAGGAGCGAGAGTGCATTAACTGCCTGTTATAGAATCATCCAATCTTAGATTACACGAAAAATCCACCCATAAAAATTTATTTGTGTTGATTTTTATTCTGATATGGAAATTACCAAATTTTTTTCTAAAAAGAGAATTGTTTCAAATTTTACTCCAAAGATCTTCTAAGATTGATTTTCCATTAATTGTCAATGAAAGAATCTTGCAAAAACTTATTTATGTCGATCTTCTCCTTACATGGAAATCTTCCGATTTTTTTCCCAAAAAAAAAATCGTGCCAACTTATGTGTATATTTTGCGGCTAATCAAGGTCCATATTTCATGAAAATCATAAATGGACTGCCCACGAAATGTAGGGGGCTAACTTTTTGATTTCGGCCAATCGGGAGCGAGATGTCGTTCACCCCAATGGGAGGGGAGGTTACCACAACTCTCGACGTGGTGTGAGAGATGTGGCTGGGTGTTTAGGTTATTGATTGATTGATTGATAGATTGATTGATTGATAGATTGATTGATTGATAAACATAAATGTTTTTTTTTTTTTTTATTAAGATTGATAGTTGATGATGCAAAGTTTTGGCACTGGATTTATGGGATAAGATTGCCAACTCGTAACGCGTATTCTCAAGAGCATAAAAATAACAAACAGATTCGGAGGTCTCTTACACGGAACGTAACTCTTTTGTTCTCGATTCTTCGAGGAAGGTTTGCGGGACCCGCATAGAATCTGTACCCACACACTTCCACCAGCCAAGGTGCGTGAACTGTACGCCATGAGTAGATTATGGACGTCATGTGCCACGTGTAATTATCAGGATCGTTAGATTTAGTTTCTGAAAACCGACATTATAAAGATTCTAAGGAAACCTTATAAATGGGGGTCTCTCCTCTTAGAAATTGTCATAAAACATTATTAACGCTTCTTTCTTTGGCAATCTCATCGCTCTCCTTACAGGTAATTGATCTGATCTCTTTCGATTCTTTTTTTTTTTAACTTTTGAATTAGAATTAGGGTTTTGTTTTTGCCAATTTGGTATTCCGCTTCTTTGAATTGTTAGTTATCGATTTTTTTTAAGGGAAAATTATATTTGGTGTTGTTGGTCTCTGTTTGATTTTGTTGTCTATATTGAATACGAATCTTACGGGATATTTTTGTTTGTTTGCTTGTTTCAGTTTTTGATCGAATTACTCAGCTACTTTCATGGTTGAACTCGACATCCAGATCCCTTCCTCTTTTGGTAAGTAATTTTTCCTTAGCAATTTTGATGATTAGATCAATTCAATTGTTAAGAGATCATAGTCAGATTTAAATATAATATCATAAACTTGCTTTGAATTCGCTGATTATCAGTGAATTAGCTGTTGGTTTTCTTGTCACTTCGTTTGAACAGTTAAGATAGTCCTTTTTTACATCTATTTGCCGACTTAGAAAGGAATTTTAAGCTTGTTGTTTGCCTAAATTTTGTATGAGACCATTATCTCATGTTTTTGAGTAGCAATTATTTGCGTGAGGCTATTGATTTTGATTTCTATTGTTTTTTTCAATGTTTGTGCTGTAACTTTGTCACTTAAATTATGTGATTGTGGGACGGGAACTTATTGAATTTTGGTTGTTGGTTGCAGATCCATTTGCTGAAGATATTAACTCCGGTGCCGCTGGGGCTAAAGAGTATGTGCATATCCGTATACAGCAAAGGAACGGAAAAAAGAGCCTTACAACAGTACAAGGATTGAATAAGGAATTCAGCTACGACAGGATCCTCAAGGACCTGAAGAAGGAATTTTGCTGCAATGGTACCGTCGTGCAGGACAAAGTCTTGGGGAAAGTTATTCAACTTCAAGGTGATCAGCGTAAAAATGTCTCTGATTTCCTTGTGAAGGCTGGTATTGCACAGAAGGACAATATCAAAGTACATGGTTTTTAAGCACCTGGATGTGCCAGACAAGAACTCTACTGGAACTTTATATTAGTATCTTTGTGGTTAGCTAGTTGGTTTGTTCATTTTAATTTCTCTTCACTTTTCTGGCTTTTTTTGTTTATAAGGTTTGGTGGTAGTATGTGATTGAGACAATATTTCACACAGTACAATGGATTGTTGGAACCATATCTTTATCAATAAGAATTTAATTTTTGGAACCTCTCTTTGTTTTTCGTTTTTCCTTCTTTTAAAGATTTGCCCAGGCCAGACATCACTGAAGTAAGGAGATTGGTCAAACAAACCAAAAAAAACTTTACTGGCTTTACAGATAGAAATCATATCCCCTGCGAATCGTTAGGTAGGATGTGGGCAGTGTGCAGGTGATTATTTTTTTTTATATTTTATTTTGAGAGTGAAAGGGCAAAATTTATAAAGATCTAAATTTGAAACAGAGAGCTAAGCTACTGTCGGTAAGAGCTTCTCCAACATTTTTCATATTTTAAGAAACTTTTAGATTTTATTAGAGTTAAAAAGGGTTATTTAATATATTGAAATTAATTTTAGTAAACAAAAGCTTACAAGGATAGCTTGACATTCACCTTGACAATGT